>CAUYRT010074484.1:0-164226 GCA_963574885.1 Lepilemur ruficaudatus | reverse complement strand
TACAATGAATCTCCCGGGTGATAATTAGGCTTCTTGTACCTGGATGCGTAAGTTTCTAGCAAGACCAGGGAAGTTTTCCTCAATTATTCCCTCAAATAGGTTTTCTAGCTCTTTTGCATTTTCTTCTTCACCCTCAGAGATGGTTGAGATTCTTATATTTGGCCATTTTACATAATCCCATATTTCTTGTAGGCTTTGTTCATTCCTTTTAATTCCCTTTTCATTGTGCCTGAGTTAATTCAAAAGAATTGTCTTAAAGCTCTGACACTTGTTATTCTGCCTGATCTAGCCTATTCTTAACTCTCCATTGTCTTTTGTATTTCCTTCAATGAATTTTTCATTTCCAGAAGCTCTGTTTGTTTTTTTTAATATGTCAACTTTTTAATGAATTTTTCATTCATTTCCTGAATTGTTTTTCCAGTTTCTTTGAGTTGGTTTTCCATTTTCTCTTGGATTTCATTGAGGTTCCTTACAATCCATATTTGAAATTCATTGTCATTTCAATATTTTCATCTTGGTTGGTATACACTCCTAGAGAGCTGGTGTTCCCTTTTGGGGTGTCCTTTCACTCTGATTTTTTATACTTTCAGAATTCTTTCATTGATTCTTTCTCATCTGGGGAAGCTTTCATTTCATATTTTTGGATTTTCCTTTGTGTACATGGGGCTTTTTTCTCTTCCCCCCTCACTTGTAGGGGAGTATCAGTAGCATATGTTGAGTAAGAACCTTTGGTTTTGCTTGTGGGTGCTTTGTTGGGGGTCTAGGTTCTAGATGGATGCTTGGTCACCCTGATACCAAAGTGAGAAAAGAACACAACAAAAAAAGAAAACTACAGATCAACATACTTATGAATGTGATATAAAAATCCTCAATAAAATACTGGCAAACTGAAATCAACAGCACATCAAAAAAATAATCCACCATGACCAAGTGGGCTTCATCCCAGGGATGTAAGGATGGTTCAACATACATAAATCAATAAATGCAATTCACCACATAAACAGAAGCAAAAACAAAGACCATATGATCATCTGAATAGATGCAGAAAAATCATTCAACAAAATTCAGCACATTTTCCTGATAAAAACCTTCAACAAACTAGTCAGAGAAGGAACATATCATGCTCATGGATCAGTAGAATCAATATTGTTTAAATTTCCATACTACCCAAACATATAGATTCAATGCAATACCCACCAAAATACCAACATCATATTTCACAGATCTAGAAAAAATAATTCTTCACTTTGTTTAGAACTCGAAAAGTGCCCCAAAAGTGAAAATAATCTTAAACAAAAAGAACAGAGCTGGAGGCATCACATTACCAGACTTCAAACTATACTACAAAGCTATAGTAACAAAAACAGCATGATATTGACATAAAATGGAGATATAGACCAAAGGAACAGAACAGAGAGCCCAGATATAAAACTATTCACATACAGCCAACTGATTTTTGACAAATCAGGCAGTAATATACACTGAGGGAAAAAAATCCTATTCAATAAATGGTGTTGGGAAAATTGGAGAGCCACACGCAGAAGAATGAAACAGGATCCATACCTCTCATCACTCACAAAAATTGATTCAAGATGGATAAAAGACTTAAATGTCAGTCATGAAACCATAAGAATGCTAGAAGAAAATGTTGGAAAAACTCATGACACAAGTTATGTATTTCATTGTTATGTACTCCATTGTATTTCATGTTATTCTTGTTTCTCAGTTTATAAGTTAGCCTTATTTTAAATAGTCAGAAATAAATATATAAGATAATTAACGCTTACTTATCCTCAATTCTTAGCTCTATTTTATATATGAGGTAACTGTGGCTAAGAAAGCTTAAGAAACTTGTCCTCATAATAAGATATTTCAGAACTAGAATTTTAACCAGGGATTGTATGATGATAAATCTCTATTTTCATCTTACTGACTCCCCTGGGGCCTTTAATACTTGGTAAATAACAAAAAAGAAAAGGTAATACTGTGAATGCTAAGACTATAGGAATGCTATTACCATCTTTTTAGAGTGTTTCATAAAGGTGATAGTCATCAAAAAAATATAATTCTTTGAAGAAAGAGGCATCCAAAATATTAGTGTGAATTATTGTCCAGGAATTCCAAATTTAGGTCTTACATGAACATTTTTTTAAACAAATTTTTTTTGGAGATGGGGTTTTATTCTCTTACCCTGGCTGATCTTGAAGTCCTGGCCTCTGGCAATCCTCCTGCCTTGAACCTTGGCAACAAAATTTGTTTTGTAATTACAAGTTGTGAGAGGATACACAGAACTCTCAGGAGTTGTGCAATATAGTCCTTGACTAGTTGGTTTCGGCAAGCATACCATGCACAACATATCTCCAATAGCATCGCTATTAAGGGAAAATAACCTTCACTTATAAGCCTCCACCATGAGGCAAAATACTAGGAGAAACCACTGCAATGGCTACTCTGTAATTCAACATAAAAAAGCAAACATAAGATCCAAGGAAAGATTTATTATAATATGTATAGTGTCACACCATGGCAAACTTGTTTTCTAGACAGTAAACAACACACAATCTTTTTAAGATACCACTTATTATATTAAGGATGCGTTTTTTTTCTTCTAGACAACTATTTCTGTCACAATCCTTTAAAGAATATGTTTCATTGAAACCAAATATTACTTCATGGATTTTTAATTTACAAAAAATTTCAACTTAACAACTTGAATGATGTATCATTTTATATGCAATATTATTGATCAAGTCTTTAAAATTCTACATCTAAACACATTAAAGCAATAATACCAGGAATTTTCCAAGACCACATGGTATTATTTGCTGGAGATGCAAGTCTTAATATTTTTCAGTAAGATTATATTTAAACAAGGCAAGTGTTTTTCAACAGTACTGTATTATTTGGCCCAAATATCTTTTATACACTCCTTTGAGACTTATCTTGGCAAATATGGAGGTAAAACAAGTAGGCCAAATGGTAAAACAAAATACTCTCAAAAGTAAAAAAAACCTGGGAATTGTAAAGGATAATGATCATGATAATTGGTACTTCATCTTGACCCAATAAATTTAGAAGGGAATTTTTAATTTTCATTATTGCCTAAGTTTTTAAACTCCAAATTAAATACGATTTAAGTTCTTTCAGTTTAAAAACTAATGATCATCTTATATTTTAAAAATTATATGATTGTTTACAGGTAGGCTTAAATGCTCATACCATCATATATAGAATCACAAATGATTATAAAAGAAAGTGAACCCCTTTTTTATGATTAAAAAATCCTGATGTGTAAATTTTCTTTAATGTCCACATACATTAAAAATTATGAATCAAGTCTTAGTATAATTAATTCACCTCTGATACACAAAATCTTTAATAGAATTAAAATTATTATTAATACAAGACCACTAAGTCACTGAAAGCAAAAGCCAGCTGCTTATGCATTGATTTAACAATACCAAATTTGTTTCAAAAAAATAAAAGGATACTGTGTCACATTGTCTCTTTATTCCCTTTGATGATTGGCCTGTTATTTTGTCTCAGAATTTTCTTGAAAATTATAGAGAAACAACAAAAAATAGGTTTTGACATTCAGATGAGATCGGGTGCGTTCAGGGTGGTATGGCCAGACACAGGTTTTGACATTCAAATTTCGATTTGAGTATGCCAGAAAAGAGCATATGCTATTATTCCAAATATTTGAGAAACATCATGTTTGAATAATGATTTTGAAAATTCTCATGATGAATCTGCCCTTTTTCTATTTTCTATTTTGACAATCCACTAAAATGTAATTTCTTATGTACTCAATACATTGCTTGTGATAGTTAAAAATGGTAGAAACTATTTAAAGAAAGTAATAAAGCACACTTACTAGTATTATCTACAGCACCCCTAATGTTATGAGGAAGTCTTGTAGAAACATTGGGGAATGTCAATGCTGTCTTTTTAGTCAATAGAGAAAACAATGAGCTGGAAAGACAGAGTGAAAGTCCTGTCAGTTAGACTTATCAAGATGCCAGGCAAGACCAAGACCAAACCCATATCGTCTGAGACATGAGGAAAAACGTCTGCTTACACTCAGCCACTCACACTGAATACAACATCTGACATTTCATTATCAGAAGTGATGTTCCTTAACACGTTAACTAGGCAAGGAAGACAGAGATCACTGACAGTAGGAAATTACATTTTTTAGAACTTGTCGTAGTATGAACCATTAGTTTGTGAAATGACTACATATTTACATTTCTCATTTTTATTGAAGTCTAAGAATGTCACCATAGACAATAAACAAAAAGGTTATGTTTATTAATAATGCTGCTTTTGCCAAGAGAACCTTCTTAGCTTTTATTAAAACGACTTTGCATATTTCCATTATACCTCTAATGATGTATGTTTAATGTGCCTTACAAAGAAAAGACTGAAAACTACTGGGAACCTCAACAAACTATATCAGAATCTTCAAACCTTTATTCAAAATAAGATTAAATATATAAACACCATTTACCAGAAAAGCCACTGATTTCATAAAATAGAAACCCAACCTGTTTAGATAAACTGGCACTTCATTATAGCTAGAAATATCCTCTTGTGACTCCCATCATCAAATATTCATTACAAAATACTTTATAAAATACTGAAATACTTACAAAATGATTTACAAAATATTGAAAAATAGTGTAACAATGCAGAATTGATATATAGTACAACAAAGCTAGAGAGTATTTCTCTCCTTGCTTTCCTCTTTAAAAGTAAAAAGATGTCTCCTTCTTCATATAAATGGAAGTTAAAATATAGTGCATACGGTAGAGTCCTTAAAGGAATTCTGGATTTTCTCGGACATGGAGACGTGTGGAAGGCTTCTCACAATTCCCCTAACCACTCTGGAAGACAACGTTCTTCGTGCTTTACTTTTGTCAGCTACTGAGTGCTATACAAATTTATCAATGTAAAGTATAATGTTGTATAAAAGAAAAATAGTATAATACATGATAAATGACAAACTGAGGAATCAATTCAAGCAGGACCATGTTAAAGATGGTCCCATTTAAGTAATAAATTGAAATAGTAGTAATAAAAGCAATCTTATTTTGGATAATGCTATTTAAAATATTATCCATTGGTGATCCAATTGATATTTTTATTCTTTCATGAAAAGCAAAACAAAACAAAAACCAGAATACAATAAGTAGTTAGTGATAAATAATACAAAAGTAATCTTAAAATGCTCTTAAAATCTATGAATTATCCTATAATAATTATTTGAAAAAGTAATATGCCACTGACATTATAGGGATTTAGTTTCTAAATTCTCATGACCGACAAAGAAGTGCTAAAAAATAGTCTTATTTTCTATTCATGTTGCCCTAGTAAAATTTAAAATATATAAATACATACAAACAAAGAAGCAAATGGCAGAGATTTCAATTTTTACAAGTCTATATGTAATAAAAGTTTGGATTAGAAAAAGTGCAGAGGGATGAGTGACATGTCAGTCAACAAAGAGTTCAGAGTATTTTAACTTAATGTTATGGCGGCAATTACTGTTTCCTGAAAGCATACGGATGCCTCGGTCAAAAATAGAATCTTTGTCTACGGAGAACAAATCTGAACTAATCTCAGTATTGAAATCACTGTGCTTTTTCCTTTACCTTTTTTATTTAAGTGAGATTCAAAACATTTTTATGTCGTGAAATAAACATAGCTTTATTCATTTTTAAAATTTTCAAACAGAAATTACTGCCTGCACTCTGGGTCATATATTCAAACATGCCTTCTCATATCAGCAAAAACGCAAAAATTGAAGTCCAGCAATTAGCTCTTACATGAAAAATAATCTTTAGGCAGGATTATTATTCAGTTACATGTGTGATTTAACATATCCTAATCATTTTGGGGAGTTTCTTCTTATAATGTATACAAATAATATCTATTGCTACCTATTGCTTTATTTAATTCTAATAAAATATGACTCTACATGCTAAATAGGTGGATTGGGATTAGCCCTAATCCAACTTTATTTATCTTGAAAGATGTCCAGATATTCTCCTACATATTTATACAACCCAACTCAAGCATAAACTGACAATGAAGGGCTTCTCCAAATTTTCTCCATAAAGGCTTGGGGAAAACTACTAAACCAGCTAATATAAAACAAAGGATATTATTGTATGTTCACTGACATTTTCCTAAGTGATTTATTGAAATTATGATAATTAGGCTAAATGTCAAGTGTGCCACATTGACTTTCTTCAGAGTCAGAAGTGAATGGGAAATTTCAGATTTTGACATTTTCTTTCATTTTGGAATGGTCTGATAATGACAGAGAGATCCAGCATTAGAGATACTCGTCCTGTTCATACAGACTGTTCAAAATGAGTGTACCAGCTCCTAATTCTCAAATGTTTCACTTAAACAAAAAAACCCTAGTAACAGTGAAATAACAGCAAAATAGAAATTAAAACCAATAAAATCTTTATTATGTGTTCTCATGGGAGGAAAGAGGTGGCAGAAAATTAAATGTCCAGCCTTTCTGGGTTCTACATTTTGAGTCCAACAAGGACAGCTTAAGTGTTTCAAGTATACACATGCTACTCAAGTTACATCCTATCAGTAAATAACTAGCAATCCTTTCAGAAGAGATCACTGATTATTTTTATATTGGATATTGCTTTTGGTATTAGTTAATTCTAATATTATGCCACATAGGCATTGAGAAAATAATAGGTGAATTATAGTTATTTAAATTAATTTACTATTTTTACTATGGTGAAATCCTCCAAAACCATTTTGGATGTCTTAATTTTTTATCAAAACTAATTCATCTATTTTGTTCATTTCAGAAATATTCTTATGCTGATGAAAGAAGAGTTTGTTATTTACAAATAGCAATGGTTCCTAATCATTTTGAAAAAGAAGCACGCAGGTGGAGGTCTTATGTGATTTCAGATTTTAATATAAAGTTACAGTAATCAACACAATATGACATCAATATATGAATAGATATGCAGATCAATAGAACAGGTTGAAGAGTCCAGAACAAACCCACACATTTATGGCAAATTGATTACTGACAAAGGTGCCTAGGCAATTCAATGAAGAAAGAATAATCTTTACCACAAATGGTGCTACAACAAATATGTAGCTATATGCAAAAAATAAATAATAAAAACAAAAAAGCTTAGGTGCTTACCTCACACCATAACAAAAATTTAATAAACATAGATCTTAGTCTTCAGTGTAAAAATTAAAACTATACAAATTTTAGAAGAAAATACAGGATAAACTACTTATATCCTTAGGCAAGGATACGATTAGATTGGGCCCACCCAGATAATCCTGGATAATATGCCCATCTGAAAGTCCCTTTTGCCATATGAGGTAACATATTAACAAATATAAGAATTAGGGAGTAGACATCTTTGGGGAGCTTTTATTCTACCTTCCACACCTTTTACATAAAATTTATAGAAAAAGCAAAACTAAATAGATGAAAATTTTATCAGTGGTTGCCTAGAATTTGGGGTAGGAGTAGGTTTTACTGAAAATGATCATGTTTTTAGAATGATGGACATTATCTAAAATTAGATTTTGATCATACTTGCACAATTCTAAATTTTACTAAAAATCATCAAGTTGTATACCTTCAATGAGTGAATTTTATGATATGTAAAATATAGTTCATTAAAACTGTTAAATATTTTAGATGAATAGAGAAAAGCAAAGGAAAATAATTTATTGAAGTAGTCAATATTATTAAAACAAGCCTTGATTAATATGGACCTCTTATTTGGGACTTTGACTTATGGTGAGTTTATGTGCTCCCAATTAAATGAATATTTTGGCTTCTGTCATTAGCACATTATTTTTGAATGTGATGTCTTATCTGCTGATCTTAAATACATTCCTATCATTACATCACCTGAAAGAAGTGAAAAATGTTATTGTGTAGAGTGTGAGACTTCTGAACTCAAAGGCAGGCCAAAATAAAGGTCTTTCTTTAAATAAAGGCCGCCTCCATTGGATAAATTATGAACATGTAGACAGAAATGCCAGAATCAGATCTCTGATGGCTTCATCCCACCATACACATAAAACTATGATTCATTATTAAGAATCATAACAAAGCTTATTTGCCAATTAATTTTTTCCTCATTAAATATATGATGAGTCATTTATTTACAGTTTCCCTTGCCTGACAAGTGGTAAACCAGAACTCTGAAAACTTCATGTCTTCTCTGAGTACATACATCATTATACTTAGATTTAGTCACTTAAAAGACTAAGCAGTTGGTATACATTTGCTTCAGAAGTACTCAGGAGAGTTATTTTACCCTAGTGAGGAATAAAGGTATATACTCTACCCCTTTATTAGTGATGAAACATTAATTTATTCTGATTAGTCTTAAAGTTATGAATTAGTCAGCTCACTGAACTGTGTGAAATGGTGGGTGGTACAGCAGGAAGACTGTTGCCCATATATTTAAATGTAGACGTTATTGCCTTACTGTGGATATTCCCATGATGAAATTCATCCTGCTTTTACTTTATGCCTCGAGGTCTCCTAGACCTGGAGGTGTAATGTCTACGGGTTGCTTTGAAATGAAGAGTTTATCCAAAGAGAAGATGTTACTGTATAATAGCATCTGCTTAAAGCTTGCCAAAACAATATGGACAAGAGTGAGGACCATAATAGGTTGTGCCAACATGATCTCACCTTGAAGTATGAGAATGTGAGAATCAGCACGTACTTCTCGTAAATGCTTCCTTGAAATAAATAAAGCTTTTCTGCTTAGCTAATTTATTTTCTTTTTTCAATTTCTTACTCCAATTTTTTGCTATCCTATTTTAACTATTGTAGACTTTTCAAACTCTCTTAACATTGCTGGTCATACATTAGCATGTCATTTGAAAAGCTCTGATTTCTTTTCTTACATATTCATTGGGTTGACAAAAGAATCAGGAGCTAAATAGATACATACGTGGGAAACGCAATTTTAGAGACATTTATCGATGTCTATATCTCACTAATTCTTCATAAAGTAGTGTTTAGAGTTAGAAACCGTTTTCTATATTGTATCTGTAACCATAAAAGATTAAAGGCATTCATTTTTAATTAAGTGGAAGTAATGCTTGAACAATGAATAAAGATGTAGATCCTTCATTTGACTAAGTTTGTTGGTCTGATTCATTAATGGTTTTCTGAATTTTAAATTTCTTACCAAAGCAATTTTTATTCCTTTAAAAAATATAAATTCTAAGTTTAATAACAGGTTGGAGTAGTTTCTGTTAGCAAAATGACTTTGGAGTTCCACATAATTAGAATCAGATAAAATGTATGATCTGCAACCAATTTCAGGGGTGCCATTAAAACAAAGCATGACAAAAACAGGACTTTATTTCTGAGCTGTTTCTTAGATAAATTTATTTACAATCCTGCATCTGAAACAACCACACAAGGAAACTCTGTTCTTCAGAAGAAAACAGCTCAGGTAAAGGAGAATTTTTTTTTTCTTGGGAAGAGATTGGGATCAAGAGAGACTGAGAGGGCTCTTGTTTCCTTTCTCTCATCGGCTCGATTTGTCAGGGATGATGGCTCCTCAATAGAATTCACCATCAGGGTCCAGTGTTTCATTTTGCTGGTTATTAGCAAAAATATTTATTTTTTTAAAAAAATCAGACACTATTTATACATAATATTGCATCTTAAAAGCTATAATAAGAAGATGTAGCAGAAAGAAAATTGATGGGAGTCAGGAAACTAAATGTCCCTTTAATTTCCCCTGAAATAAATTGTGTAATCCAGAAAAAAGAAATCTTCACATCCTTAGCATAAATTAATGGAATTGACTATGTAAACTTTTACAAAACTAAGCTCTAAAACTCTGTTCCAGAACTCAAAAGGTTAAGACTAAGTCAATAAACAAATAGGTTAAAAAGTTACCTTTGAATTTTAAAAACTAAATCTCAAATTCCAAGGCTGTTCATGAGATTACAGGTTTACTGGAGGGGATAAAATAAGGAAGGAGCAAGGAGAACCATATGAAAAATTCTGGCAGGTAAAACCTGTCAGATATGTGCATAATTCTTGCATTTTCCATATCTAAGCTTTCACTCATGGTTAAAAAGTGCATATTGCTTAGATGCTGGCACTCATTTAATTAAAAGGAAAAATGGAAGCAAATGAATTCTAAGAATGGAGCAAATCATTAATATCTTAGCTTGTTTTAAGCTTCTAAAACAGAATACCTGAGACTGGGTAATTTATTTTTAAAAAGAGAGAGAGAGATTTATTTCTTAGAGTTTTGGCGGCAATACCAAAGTGTCAGCATCTTGTAAAAGCCTTCGTGCTGTTTCACCGCATGGAGGAAGGCGGATGGACAAGACGGCACAAGAAGGCACGAGAAGGACAAACTCATCTTATCAGGAACTGACTTCCAAGGTAACTAACGCACTCCCAAGATGAAGGCATTAATCCATTCAATAAGGGCAGACCCCTCATGACCTGGTCAGTTCTTAAAGGTCTCACCTGTCAACACTGGTGCGTTGGGAATTAAATTTCTAACACATGATCTTTGGGGGATTCAGTCAAGGATTCATTCAAACCATAGCAGTTAACTAACTCTCACTTTTCCTTTGCTCCCTTATCCCTTAGTCAAGCCACATCAGACATTTTTTTTTCCAGTTAGAAGTAAATAATTTTAGCTATTTCAGTTTAGTGAAATGTCACTGAGGAGCATTTCATGGGACAAATTAAGTAAACAAACCTAAAAGTCCTTTTTTCCCTATCAGTCTTAATGTTCTCTTAATTGCCTTAGTTCAAAAGCAAGATATATAAATGGCTATAAGAACTATAAGGCAGAACTATAAGGAGTTACATAGAACGGTCATTGGACAAAACCTAGAGGAGCCATTTTAGGCTGGTGGCTTTGAAAGGAGTATTTGCTCCTACTAGGGACTGCCTAGGTAGTCAATAGCAGATCTCCTTCCAGGAACAGCACCTGGTGCATTGGAGAGATTTAGTAAGTGTTGGATTGATGAACAGATACATCAGGAACAAGCTTTGTTTGGGTCAGTTCTATCCCTGCTCTCTGGGAGGAGTCATTTATGTGAGTAGCAAACAAGAGTATGGGAAGCTTTTATTTTACCTGTTACTGTATCTCTCTCTTTAAGCGCTCTACCTGCTCTATGAAAATGTTGCCTTCTGCATCTTCCCAGACCCTTTATTTCCAGAAGCTCTACATCACAAATATTACACAGGAAAAAAGGCATTTAGAATAATGATTTCTCTGACCAGAATGTCTCTGATCTGATCTCCAACTTGGGCTAAATAATCAAATCTCCAAACCCATGAGAATTTTTAAATTTTGACTTACTGGTGCTGAATATTTTGTGAGTTTTGTCTTTTCATGAGGTTTAAAAAATTCTATGTACTGGTACAAATAAATACATAGGTAAAAAGTAAATACTTGTTGGATAAGTGACTGAGCCTACACTGTAACCTGTTTGAAGAAAGATTTTACAATAAAATTTAGTTGGTCCCCACAAAGCCTAAATGTTTGTGTAGTTCGTTCAAAACTTGTCTGTGTTCTCAGATTGGCACTATTTTACCTCATGCCATATCTGATAAAGTTTCATGAGTTTATCTCTAGGAAGAAGAGCTTCTTGTTAAACACAAAAATAAGAGAGAAGGAGGTGGGGTTTCCTCACTGAAATCAGAGGGCAACATGCTGTGTCCATTATAAACTCTCACATTCAGTAAAGGGGAGAATGCCAGGATACTGCCGCAAACGGAGTTTTGCTGAAGATCAAAGCGACATAAGCTGCTATAACAGACTTTATGTTCTGTCTTTTCATTTCCTGTAGGTGGTGAGCTCCTGAATTGTAGTAATTACCAAAGTTTGTGATTGAAGGTAATTAGTTTCCTTCCTGACACGGAAAATGTCAAAAAGCACGCAGCCTCTCAATAGCCCTAACTTTATAGCTCATTTGTAATTATTCTAGTTAGTTCTAAGTTGGTAGGAATTAGAATATGTTTTGTTTTTGAAATTCTTTGAACTTTCTTGCTGGAGCTTATTTTTAAATACCCTCAGTAGTTTGTTTTATATTTATAAAAAATTGATTTGCTCACTCCAAATTCTTACTTACCAATTTTTAATTAATTATAGTTGGTAGTTATAATTCATAAGAAAATCATACCTGATCTAACGCAATTTGTATGGAAAATTTTATTTACAATTTTATGATACAATAATTAAATTGCAAAATTAAAAGTGGGTACAAAACCTTTTTTAAGTTGAAAAGTTTACAAATAAAAAATCATGTATAAAGAAAACACACTCTATTTTTCACTTTCAGAGAGACTGAACTGATTATCTACATATTTTTTACTTTAGGCAGCTCCAAAGATTAAATTCTCAGAATTGACAGGGAGTTGAGAAAAAAACTATTTTTACTAGTAGATAAGACTTGTGACCATGGAGGATTTAATTAAGTCACATTTTCAACAGATGTTCTAAATAAATACAATAATGGTAATTAATATTATTATCATGCATGATAGTGCCTGAAATAGAGGGGGGGAACCATTAGATCGGGTTGAATAGAGAACTGTAAGCTCAGAATCACAAAACTGTAAACTGGAAACATACCTGAAAATACCTTCTAGTCCAACTCCTGAGTTTTACAGATAAGAATATTCAGTTTTAAAAAAATAAACTGTCTCAGGTTAAATTGTCAGTTAGTAGTTTAGTCAAGGCAATAATCTGTGTCTTCTAATTCATTACATTTACTCTCTGTTTTTTCTAGATATGCTAACTGAAAAACAAAAGTGACTATATGTACTGAATCATCCGTACAATTATTAATTTAAGTAGTCTTAAGTTAAACCTTGAAATGTAGGATTTTACCTGAACGTACTTTGTATAATGCTGTATATTTTGTAGGTCATGTTTAGTTATTTATTGCTTACTCAATATTTATTTATTTTGTACAAGCATAATTATGGCAATAGAGAAAACAAAGGAAGGACAACCACAATTTTCACTATCATATTACAAAATTTTCAGTTTTTACTTCTAGTAATGATCCATGCTTACATATTTTCTGAAGTTGTCATGATGAGGTAATATGATCTTTGTTCTGTTTTATTTAATTAACATTATACCATGACATTGTCATGTTATTACGTAATGTTCATAATTATTACTTTAGCAACTACATAATAATTCATTGACTGGCTTTGATTTTTATCCAGCCATTTCCCTCTTGTTGAATAATTAGGTCATTTCTAATATTACTATAAATAATACTGCAGTGAATATCTCTGTGTACAATGCTTTCCTATATTGTTTGTCTATAAATTATTTTTCTGTGGATAAATTATGTTTTTAAACTGTAATTGAGTATGAATATGTAGACAGCAACAGAGCTCATAGTGTGTTTTGCTAAGTTGTTTTCCAAAGAGATCATATCCCATAGGTAAAACACAAAGTCACATAGGCTGCTGTGATTAAACAGTTCAGTCCCACCTTATGTGAAAACAACAAAGAAGCCACAGGTAGGACTGGCCTTGTGTGCAGAAGGGTATAAAGAAGTCTGGCAAAGATAATTTACAGGATATGCCTTCAAACAATCCCCCACTAATCTTTCCTAAAATTTCCAACAATACAATTTCTCAATACCTTCTTAATGCATTACAACGCCTTAAGGTTTTTAATAAATTTAAGGCATTTCTAGACCAAAGAAAGGTAAAGCAGTAGCTAACACATGTTCAGGGTCTAGTTTATATGATTAATTTTCATTACCAATCGTAAATTCTTAGCGTGGACTCAACCCTTCAAATAAGCATTAGGATGAAGGAAGTTAAAAGCACGAGACTCCAATGTCTGTTGAGTGAAAGAAAATAGAGAACTGAATTTTAATCTCCATACATCATGCACACATGTTCCCTCCACAGAACACACACCAGCTAATAAAAAGGCCGTGGTTTTTCACAGGCTCTTTAGGACGCAGGCCCAGGATTCACAGGGTTTTGTGATTTACTTGCTCCACATTTCTTTCCCTGGTACATACAGCTACACAGTTACCATTTATTGCAAAGCTGCTATGTCCCACTTTCTTAGGTGCTTTTTGTTCAGGATCTCATTTAGGCCTTATAATAACTCTATAAGGTATCATTTATTTCTCTCATTTTATATATGTGCATATCAAGGCCCAGAATGTTTAAATATTTTGGATAAAATCACAAGTTCTGAGTTAAATGAAGCAGCAGAGCCAAAATTCACCCTTCTCTGAGTGACTACACTATGAAGTAACCCTTAGTGTGAGGGGATTTCAGCCCTCATGTTTTAATAGCCTTTCTGAGATATCTGGATTCTCTTGTGATTTTTCTGTTCATAAACGTTGAAAAACCTTTCAGTTTATTCTTTTTCCCAGAATTTCAGTCCTACTGGACATTAACTTTACTGTTAAATATGTAACCAGAAAAATGCAAATGGGAACCACAATAGCGACCCAAAATGAACTTTGTAACGAGTTATGAAATGTTATAATATTTTGCACTCAATCTTCATGACTGAAGTGTATTAAAGTCACAACAGATATTCCAAATCAGTGGTTGTGTTGCAATGGAATTTCAACAATATTAATTCAAATTTAACAACCACTCTGATTCATCTCTTTAGATTCAGGTCCCATAAAAACACCAGTTCGAGTCTCATGACTTTTACTGAAATGTCTCTAAATATAATTCTTACAAAGTAATTAAATCTGATACAGTGTTTGGGGCTGAAAATGTTAGAGAAGGAAAGAATGTAAGAAGAATGTACCTGTGCCATAAGCATAGGAACCTCAGATATCATGACTTTTTTCCTTAAATTTTGTTGAATAATTAAGCTGATCTCTCAACAAATCATTTATAATTACTCACAAGAATGCAAGTACGTAGCATTAGTTGGAATGATCTTGGTACAGAGCTGAAAAAAACATCCTTTCACTGTATTAAAAACTCCACCAAGAAATGATTGGATGAATTCTAAGTTTTTAAATGTTTACAGAAGAATTCTACCACAAACTTAATCTCAAGAAGAAATCACTTTAAGTGTAAAATTAGTATATTATTAGTGAAAGTTTAGGATAAAAATGTCTCATACTAGAAATCCACAAGAAAACCATTTTGGGTCAATAATAGGTAGACAGATATTGGCCATAATAGACATTGAACTTTTAACTGTGAAGAAAAAATTTTGCCACATATCCAGCCTGCCTTTACATAGGTAGTTAAATTCTATATACTTATACAGTTACAAACATAGTTATATGACTAGTTAAGTCTTGCGAAGGAGAAAGAACAGGATACCTTGTAGGTGCACACAGCCCTCAAAATTTGCTTGTAAATTGTTTGGCTCTTAAAACTTAATTACTCATCGAAAATATTTCAAATTATAGCCTCTCCCACCTGAAACCCATTGAATGTGTAATTAAGTTGAATTGTGGTTATTATACTCAGAGACGGAGCTCTGAGTTCAGGGAAGCAGGAGGCAGAAAACACATATTTACTTCTTTCCTGGCAACAGGGCTGGCTGTGGGTAAAATTTAGCATAGGCAATATATGCAGGAATTTTTGACTTCTTTGTATTTATTCCTCTCTCACTTGAATATCGCTGTTATTTGGGTGTGCTACATTCAATTCCTATATTAAATTAGGCATATTGCACACTACCCAGCACCAGGCTACCCCTCAATGTCCTATGCCTCACAATTATCTCTTTCCCCTTTTGTTCCTACTACAATGCCTGGCACAATAGAAGGCATACAATAGTTATTCATTAAAAGAATGAATAAAATAAGGAACAGAAAGTAGAAAAGAAAAGATATGGCTTTAGCTGATACTTTGCCCCTTCACTTTCTCTCTATTTACATTCTCAGCTATTCTTCAAGTTTCATGTGGCTGTGGTTCTACACAATGGCTGGCTTGAAGGTGAGAGCTTGAGTTCCAACAGGTGTGGTTAAAGCAGAGTGGGACGGCAGCAGTGCGAAAGTCTTACGCAGATTTTTAGATTCAGCGTGGATAGGAGTCTCACATTATTTTTAAATGATGTAAATAGTGAGGCCACGTAGCTCAAAAGATCATTATGAGTCATCATGAAATAAGACAAGCACACAGTCGTCATGTGGTACGGCAGTTCTAGACTTGCTTCGCATGTGTACCAAACAGTGATGGGGCCTTAAAGCAGTCACATCTCTGTCCTATCCACCATACAGAGAGGCACAATAAAACCGTACAGCTGCGGTTCTACGACTGCAGTTCTCCACCGCCAATGCTCAAGACTGAGTGCGGCTCCTGTGGTAATTCATGGGCGAGGTGCCTCCTTAGGCCTTTCCTGTGTTGCATACCTTTCTCATTGCTAAGCTGCGTCTGGTTAGAAAGTCCATGCACATGCTCTTGTATGGTCAAAAAGAGATACTTCCTCTATACAGAACTCACTCAAGGCCCAGCATGGGCACATGGCAGGCTGACGGCCAAAATGTGCCCATTAAAACCCTAACAAATGAATCATGAATCTGGGTGACTGGAGAGACAAATGTTTACCATGGAACGGTAACAAAAAAGTCTGGGCTTTTTGCCATTTAGGAAAAAAGAGAAGCATATAAACTTTCTTATCCTTTCCTGGATAGAGCGCTCAGAAGGTGTAGTGCACACAACTCAGTCGTTGCAGGGGCATATTGATAACAAATGAGACTTTTTATAATTTATAAATAACATATATTTATATATGTGCATGTATATGTTATGTATAGTGATTTTCTCTCTTGCGATGATTGATTTGCTTTATCATAAAACAAAGTAGGATGATGCTGTTATAATTTGTCCTTTCCTATCATATCCCTTTATAATTTAAGGCTATAGAACAAGCAGTACGTGTTATTACTCATTGAAAACCAAGAATTAAAGAGTAATATAATTTTTATGAGCATAGCATTTGCTTTGCTCAATATCAGTTTTAGTTCTGCCACTATCTGGCTGTGTGACTTTTGGCAAGTAACTCAACATCTTCCTCTCTGATATGGTCACTGGGATTAGATGACATGTATATGTATTAAGCACTTAGAACAGTGGCTGAAACAGATTAATGTTCAATAAATGTTACTTGAAGATTGTTTGTTTATATTATTTCTTTTAAAGTTAATATTAAGATAAAATTCACCTGTACCATTATGGCCAAATACACAAAAATATTCACCAATAGCATTATATACTACGAGAGCAGGTTGATTTGTTCATCTAAAGAAAATTATTTGGGAATCAGCATTTTAAATTAACTATTGTTAACCTTTTCTTTTCTTTGTTTTTTTTTTTTTTTTTTTTGAGACAGAATCTCACTCTGTTGCTGGGGCTAGAATGTCAATGCATCAGCCTAGCTCACAGCAACCTTAAACTCCTGGGCTCAAGCAATCCTTCTGCCTCAGCCTCCCGAGTACCTGTGACTACAGGCATTTGCCACCATGCCTGGCTAATTTTTTCTATATATTTTTAGTTGTCCAGCTAATTTCTTTCTATTTTTACTAGAGACGGGGTCTTGCTCCTGCTCAGACTGGTCTCGAACTCCAGAGCTCAAACGATCTACCCACCTCAGCCTCCCAAAGTGCTAGGATTACAAGCATAAGCCACCGTGTCCAGCCTATTGTTAACCTTTTCTTGACTTAAGATTTTATTCGCACTTTGTGTTTTATCTGCCTTTCTCACTGTAATTAATAAATAAAACAAATTATTTCAGAAAATAGAAGTAAGACAAATGAGAGCTCCAAAACAATGGAAATCTAATATAGTAATATACTGTATTCCAGAGGGGGTAAAGTTTCTAGAATATTTATGAATAGCTTATTATTGAAATTCTGTTCTATGTTCATGGAGATATACATATAATAAGCTGAACTCAGTTTTTGAGAACTAGAATGTATGACTCAGTTGTACTCATCTTTCCTTTTGGCCAGTAGAATGCTTTTCTTTCAACTGTGGTTTTCTTCTGTTTCGCTCTTTGGCACTCTGACAAACTGTGTGATGATCCTGTGTTTGGAATGTAGACATTTTAGAGGTTCTCTAATCTCTTCACTCAAATATTAAGGGAGAAGCTGAGAATATCAAACTTTTCAGTTATGCTGGAAATGCTTCAGGAAGTTTCTTACTGCAGAGTAGAGTGGAAATGATTTATTAAATGAGAAAATGAACGACTGGCCATTGGAAAGTTGACAACTAGTAAAAATTTTGCAGTTGGGATTAATCACTCCATGTAAAATATATTTCAGAAAAGGGTAGGTAAACTGAGGTGATATGAACTACTTATAACACAAACTTTTGATGCTTATTGTATAAGACTACTAATATAAAATATGGTTTTCCAACTTCAAGGCTGAGTGATGAAGAAAAGACAAGACATGAAATTTTAGAAACTTACTTCACAGGAGACTTATTTTGGATGCTCTAAAAACATCAGTAGGCCCTCATGTAAAATTTCCTTGTAAGGTCCCCTTTCTTCAAAATTTCTCTTTGGAATTCAAACTTCAATTTCAATGGCAGCGTAACCTGGAGAAGAGAGATAGCAAAGGAAGGCTGGGAGTTGGTGCTATCAAGAACACCCTTTAATAATTCATCTGTATGCTTTAACAACTGTTTGATATTTTACAGAAATTTGTTCAGGTTTAGAAAATTAATTATCTTTGAGTGAGGACATGAACAAGAGAAAGATGGCAGAGTAGAAAGCCCCAGTCTCTCCTTCCCCAATGGAGACACTGATTCAATAATAATACACAGACAAATTTCCTTTGTGAGAAATCCAGAAACAAGTTAAGATTATATGCATCCCAGATGAGTGTGAAATTAGCTACACTACAGCCAGTAGGAGAATTTGTGGAACTTACTTGCCAGAGCCCCTCCTCTGACAGCACATTGCAATTAGAAAGAAAATTCCAACTTCCCTCTGGGGAAGGAAAGAGAAGATTGGAACATACACCTTACATTTAGCTCTTTGAGAGGGACTACCTGAGGGACTGGTTTCTGTTTTGCCTCAATCTAAACTGACAGTAAAGGCACCAGGTTGGGGGCCACTGAAAATAAAGGTGACAGTTAAACTAGTTTGTACTCACTCACCATTGCCCCTTCCCATGGCTCATTATGGGCTGAATGGGAGGAAACTCCCAACTCTAAGCTTCTCCCTGCAAATGGAATGAGTTGGAGCATGGATAAAACATTCCAGATTTTCAAGGGGCTGCCTGCGGGACTGGTTTCTGTCTCACCTATCTCAGAGCACTGATGGATCTGGCATACTGTAGATCCCTGGGGGCCACTGAGAACAACAACAACAAAGAGCTAGAAACCTTCATGCTCTTCCAGAGTATCCAGGGCACAAAAGAAAGAGGCCAGTATGGCCCCATGGCTTCTTCCTTGAGAGAGAAAGCTTAAAGTAGAGTATATGTCCAACATTCTAGCTTCTTAGAGCATTGTCTAGCTACTGGTTTCTGTCTCACTTGACTTGGAGCATTGATGGGACCTGGAATTCTCTAGATGCCTGGGAGCCACTGATTACAAAAAAAGAGCTAGATGGTAAGCTGTTGCATCAAAGGAACCACAGTACAGCAGAAAGAGGACAATACAGGTTCAGCAGCTTCTCTCTCAGAGTAGGGGAGTGGCAGTGGTGGTGGTGGAGGAGGAAGAAGAGTAGAGTATGCATCTTACATTCTGGCCTTTGGAGGGAGGCTTCCAGAGAGACTAATTTCTGTCTCCCCTATCTCAGAGCACTAATGGAACCTAGCACACTCTAGAAGACTAGGGACTTCTGAGAAATAAAAGGAACTGGGCAGCTAACAGATGCTACAGAGGACCTTTTGTATAGTACACATAAAACAATATACTTTGGCAGTTTCTCCCTTGCAAGCAGGGAGAGAGTGCAGAGTAAAGCATGTTTCCAAAGCTCCAGCTTTGCAGGGAGATGCCTGAGAGACTGGTTTTTGTCTCACCTGTCTTGGAGCATTGACAGGACTTTGCATAATCTAGATGCCTGGGAAGCCACTGAAAACAAAAAAGAGGTAAGCAGTTTACAGTAGCTCCACAGAACCTGCAGTACCACAGACAAATGCCAGAGAAAGAAGGAGATTACAAGCACCTGAAAAAAGAAACTGGCAAAACCTCACTGATTGGGGATTTACGTGCACAAGTTCAAAGAAGACACATCCACAGGAAAGGTTTGAGAGATTCTAGAATCTCTAGCTGGTTGATTAGTGAAGGTCTTTTCCAGTTCATAAAGACTGGGACACGGGCTGGGCACAGTGGCTCATGCCTATTATCATAGCACTCTGGGAGGCTGAGGCAGAAAGATTGTTTGAGGCCAGGTGTTCAAGACTAGCCTGGGCAAGAGTGATAGCTCCTGTCTCTACAAAAAAATAGAAAAATAAGCTGGGCATGGTGGTGCATACCTATAGTCCCAGCTACTCAGGAGGCTGAGGCAGGAGGATAGTTGAGCCCAGGAAGTTAGAGGTTACAGTGAGCTATGATGACACCACTGCACTCCAGCCTTGGCAACAGAGCAAGACAATGTATCAATAAAACAAAAAGACAAAAAGACTGGGAGAAGTGGCTGTTGTTTTCAAATGCATGGATCCCAACACAAGTAACAAGGCACAGAAAAAAAAATAGGGAAACCTAGCCCAACCAAAGGAACAAAATAAATCTCCAGAAACCAATTTTAAAGGAATAGAGGTATGTAAATTCCCTAACAAGTAATTTAAATAAACATCATAAAAATGCTAGAATAAGATCAAGGAAAATAATGCATGAACAAAATGAAAATATCAATAAAGACATAGAAAATATTTTTAAAAAAACAATTTTGTAGCTGAAGAATATAATAACTGAATTTAAAAATTCATTAAATGGGTTCAACAGTGTATTTTATCAAATGGAAGAATCCATGAACTAAAATGCAGGTCATTTGAAATTATCCAGTCATAGTAGAAAAAGAAAGAATGAAGAAGAAAGAATAAAGCGTAATGGGATACAATTAAGTGGAACAGAATACACATTCTGTTCTCTCCCAGAAACAAAAGGAAAAGAGAGAAAGAGACAAAAGGGAGAAAGGGAAAAAAAGTTTATCTAAAGAACAATGACCTAAATTTTCTCAACATTGGGAAGGAAATGGACATCCAGAGGCAAGAAGACAAGCAGATCCTAGATTAGATAAACCAAAAGAAGAAAACAGAGACACATTGTAATCAGATTGTCAAAAGTAAAATAAAAAAAAAAAAGAGAGAGAGAGAATTTTTAAAGGAGCAAAAGTAAAAGCTCTCACATACAAGGGAGCCTACATAAGACTCAGTGGATTTTTCAGCAGAAATCCTACAGGCCAGAATGAAGTGGGATGATATACAGAAAAAACTAAAAGAAATAAAAATGCCAACCAAGATACCATATCTGGCAAAATTGTCCTTCAAAAATGAAGGATCAATGAATACTTTCCCAGATAAAGAAACATAGATTAGATTGGAAACATAGATTAGAAGAATTAATATTGTTAAAATGCCCAAACTACTCAAAGTGACTTACAAATTTAATGCAGTCTCTATCAAAATCCCAATGACAATTTTTTTCAGAAATAGAAAAATAACCCTAAAATTCATATGGAGCCACGTAGAACCCAGAAGATCCAAAGCAATATTGAGAAGGAAGAATAGAGCTGGAGGCTTCATATTTCCTTTCTTCAAAACACACCACAAAGCTACAGTAATCAAAATAGTGTGAAAGTGACAAAGATAGCCATATAGACCAATGGAACAGAATACGGGGCCTAGAAATAAACCCAAATATGTACAGTCAAATGATCTTTGACAAGGGTGCCAAGACCACAAAATGGGGAAAAGAAAGTCTTTTCAACAAATGGTGCTGGGAAAACCAGATAGCCATGTGCAAAATAGTGAAATTGGATCCTTAATCAAGGAGGTGAAAGATCTCTGCAAGAAGAACTCCAAAACACTGGTGAAAGAAATCATAGATGGCATGAACAAATGGAAAAACATCTCATGCTCATGGATTGGAAGAGTCAATATTATTAAAATGTCCATTCCGCTCAAAGTGATTTACATATTCAATGTAATTCCCATCAAAATACCAATGTTATTTTTCACGGAACTAAAAAAATAATCCTAAATTTCATATGGAATCTAAAAAGAGCCTTAATAGCCAAGGCAATCCTAAGCAAAAAGAGTGAGTCTGGAGACATCACATTACCTGACTTCAAATTATACTACAAGGCTATATTAGCCAAAACATCATGGTAATGGTATAAAGGTAGATCATTGGAAGAGACTAGAGAACCCAGAAATAAAACCACTTAGCTACAACCAACTGATTTTCAACAAAAGAGACAAAAACATACACTGGGGAAAAGATGCCCTATTCAATAAATGGTGCTGGGAAAATTGGACAGCCACATGCAGAATAATAAAACAATATCCCTGTCTCTCACCATATAAAAAATTAACCGAAAATGGGTTAAAGGCTTAAATGTAAGACCTGAAACCATAAAAATTCTAGAAGACATGTATGAAAACTCTTCTGAACATTGACTCAGGCAAAGAATTTATCACAAAGACCCCCAAAACAAATGCAGGAACAACAAAAATAAATAAATGGGATTTAATTAAACTAAAAAGTTTCTGCACAGCAAAGGAAATCATCAACAGAGTAAATGAACAACCTACTGAATGGGAGAAAATATTCCCAAACAGTACATCCAACAAAGGAGTAATATCTAAAACCTACAAAGAACTCAAACAAATCAGGAAGAAAAAACCAAAAGCTCCATTAAAAAGTGGGCAAAAGACATGGACAGAAGTTTTCGAAAGAAACTACACGCTATACAAATTGCCAATGAACATATGAAAAAATGCTCAACATCATTAATCATCAGAGAAATGCAAATTAAAACCACAATGGGATACCACCTTATCTTTGTTAGAGTGGCCATTATTAATAAGTCAAAAAATGATAGATGTTGGTGCAGATTCAGTGATAAGGGAATACTTACACACTGTTTGTAGGAATGTAAATTAGTACAACCACTATGGAAAACAATATGGAGATTCCTCAAAGAACTAAAAGTAGACCTACCATTCAATCCAGCAATCCCACTGCTGAGTATCCACCCAAATTAAAAGAAGTCATTATATCAATAAGGCACCTGCACCCAAATGTTTATTGCAGCACAATTGACAATTGCAAAGATATGGAATCAACCTAAGTGCCCATCAACTGATGAGTGGATAAAGAAAATGTAATACAGACACACACACACACACACACACACACACACCATGGAGTATTACTTAGCCATAAAAAGGAATGAAATAATGTATTTTGTAGCAACTTGGAACTGGAGACCATTATCCTAAGTGAAGTATCTCAGAAATTGAAAAGAACTACCATGTTTTCACTTATAGGTGGAAGCTAAACAGTGGATATATGTAACTGGTGTAATGGACATTGGAAATAAAGAAGGAGAAGGGTGAGAAGGAAGTGAGGGATAAACATTACCTGTTGGGTACAATGTACACTATTCTGGTGACAGATAACACTAAAGACCCTTACTTTAGCATTATACAATTCATCCATGTAACAAAAAAACTTGTACCCCCTAAATATATTGAAGTAAAATAAATGAAAATAAAAGATGAATGATGAAGCAGTGGAATGACACAAGTTAAATGTTCATTTTTCATAGTAGAGAGTCAATATATAATGCCTAAAATTGGAAAACCAGATTAACAGTAAGTATATTATTTACAGGAACAGAGGTATGTAACAAGGAAATTGCTAAGAGTGTAAAGTAGCTGCTTCTGGGAAAGGAAAATGGGGTGTGGTGAGGTGGGCAGTTTACTGCCATTCCATAAAAATAATATAGAACTGCTGAACTATGCGCCTGTGTTACTTTAATATAGAAAAAAGTTAAATTGTAGTAAATGTATCAAGGCACTCATAATATTGAAAAAGAAATTGGATTAATAGATATTTTCTATCTTAATATGATAAAATATTTGTGGACAGTAGTGTTGAACTTTGGCCCAGTTGGGGGAAACAAAAACATTAAATAAGATACAAATTTCCTGAAAAAGACAACTAAAAAGAAATGTTTAAATGTTTCTTTATCTTCTACTATAGCAATGGTTTGTTCAGATCTTTTTTTTTTTTTTTTTTTTAAATAGCACAGCTTTCCTGGCTGAGTACTGCTTTTCCTGTGGAAGGAAAAGTTATTCTAAGCTGAGTGCTAAAGTCAAAGAACTGCAGAGCCACGTCTGCTGTTTTCAATTAGCATGCCAGTCCCAATGGCATGTCAGGCAGAGGGTGTTTTATTAGGGCTGGTCATCTCCTCCTCCAAGCCACGTGAACAGCCTGAGGTTCTACATGCTTCCCCTGACCTTCCAGTCCCTCTGGAGTTGTGTGACCGCTGGAAGCCAAAGCCACAGCTGTCTGCCACTTGACTCCCAAAGCTCAGTCTGATCCGCAATCTTCCCTTGGGACAGAGAGGGAAAGCAAGTTGGTGGAAAGAAACTTCTCTTTCTGAAATAGAATAGTTCCTTTTCCTTGAGCATGTTTGAGAACTTTAATGAATGCACAGTTGACTACAGAGATGGGGAAGGTGGTTCTGTGAGTGCTCAGCAAAGGTCAGGTGGGAAATTCTGCTCCTCTAAGCCAAGGGACCAGTTCTGGGTTAGAGGAGAGTGGTTTTTTGTGAAGATGGAGGAGGGCAAGGATACTGCAAAGCTGGGCACATATGACTCTAGAGAGGAGTAAACAGACCTGGAATTTAGCCTAAAAAAGAGAAGGTTGAGGGTGATTTTAAAAGGAACTCTGGAGCAGGAAATGTCATTATATGAGGAATGAAGACCAGATGTTCTCAATCTTGTCAGAGCACAGAGCAGGGAAAAAGAATGACCTTATAGAATAAAGCAGAACTTCATGACAGTTGTTAAATACTGCAATGGGGTGTTCAGGGAGGCTGTGGAAGTCTCCATAAAAATAAGAATTTTGTCTAATATGAGCATTTGTGTGTAGGTTTGCCTAAAACATAAAGGATTCCTGAAAAAATATCTGAGGGTCCCTTCAAGAGTATTATTTGTATTACAACAGAGTCTTTTAGGTAAATATGGAAAAAAGTCACTTGGAAGCCCACTTATAGTAATTCCTGGGCCCCACAGTTGTAAGAACCTGAATAAACAATACAACACAAACTTAGATTTTCTTATTTTTTTCCCCTGTATTCTCTTTCCAGTTTCCCATATGTGTTTATAAATTTATCATTTACAGTGATAACAGGACAATAATCCCTCATTTGCAACCTTTCACCTATGGTTTTTTTTTATGTTAGCAACAGAAGAGTTTATTACCTAAGACAAGCATATCTTGGATGCTTTAGTCCTTTGCAATGGGTTGAGATTCTGTTTTGACAATTTTAAGATATTCAATGAGATGACAGTTGATAAGGAGTAATTTACAGGCTTCAATAAAAAACTTTCCTTTTACTTTTCTTAAGTGGAATGACAATAGCAGCTAAATGTATTTTTTAATTCTTCCACTTGATTTAACACTTACATGGTAAATAACTTTACATACATCCATTCACCTTTAAGATGGAGATACCCATAGGACTTGGATATGTCATCTCACAGAAATTTTAACAGACAAATCAGTAATGTATTGGTCACTGTAATTCACTGTAATCAGTAGTCAGAATGAGTAGTTTTCAATTTATATTTCCTATACCGCAAATCAAAGCTAACATTTTAATTGGTAAAATGACCATAACAAGAGGCTGATGACTAATTACCACTGATTACTCCACTTTTAGCTAATTAATGAGATAGCTATGCATTTTGATCAATTAAACTCATCTATGTATCTTTCATCAACTAAATTATAGTTATGTTTAATAATCTTCTATAATTTTGGCGAAGTTTTTATATTATTTGACAAAGAAATAGTATTCAGAGGAAAGCAAAACCTCCAACTGTATAAACTAAATCAATATGAATAAGTAGTATACAACTATCTTCTTTTTGCATAATGATTAAAGCTTCTTATTTAATGTGATGACATTTTTCCTGCACTCATCTTTCACATGGTTACACTGACACAGAATCACTGCACTTACTTATCAAATAGTTTTTTAAATAAATAAATAAAATTTCTAGGAATCTTGAAATCTGTTTTATCCATCTCTCTGCTTCTAGATGGATTGAATTTAAAACTGTCTCATAAGATGGTTGGCTCTTTAATCTACTAGCAGGCAAGAAAAGGAATGAGGAGGTAAGGTTAAAGGAAGGAATATAAACATCTAATATCACCATATTTGTGTCACAGTACCACAACGGTTAAAGAATCATAGTTACTCAGGATATCAGAAGCTGTGCTGACCCAAAGTATTAATACACAAGTAGACCAAGAAGGCAGAACCAGAGACAATGGATTCAAATACTTTGTGTATATTAATTGATAATTTCATACCCCTAAATCTAAAAGAAATGCATAGTATTATATTTTGATCAGGCTGCTGATAATCCATAGTTGGAATGGTTATTTTGGCACCAGGTAGATAACATCTACCTTCAAACTTTGCCATGCTGAAGAGTAATGAGATCCAACTTGCAGTAACTCAGTTTCTATTCAGAGAGATCTCTATAGTAGTGGAATTAATATATGTACTCTAAAATAATGGTGTTTTTGTGCACCCCACAGTAGAAAATATGGTATTTCAGAGAACTACGTCGTATAGAAAACACTTTGTTTAAAAAAACCGTGGTTGTTTGATTATAAATTAGGTGTAAGGAAAGGCTGGGTGGAATAGATGTAAGGGAGAAAATATGGAGAAAAAAAGATGACTACGAAGTTCCTGGCTTGAGCGAAGTATACACACAGTGTCCCCGACTGCTGCCCAAAGTTGGAGTGGAAATTCAATGTGAAGGAGAAGCGATGAGTTTTGTTTATAATTGTTGAGCTTTAGATGATAACATGGCTTCCCCCCAAAACATATTCTTTTAGGAAGTACAAACTTAGAATTGAGTCACAGGTGAGGGGGAAATATCTAGGTTCTGAATATAATGTGTGAAAGCATTAGATTAGAAGCTTTCTGAGTCAATACACATGTTGGAAGGTTGGGCAAATAGTCATAAATAGAAGGTTGGAAAAACAAGAGGTAGAAGTAAGAGAAATGGAAAAGATAAGAAATGTAGCAATGTAGAAGCTTTATTTCTGTAATATTCTATGTATTTTATATTTATATGACTCTTCATACAAATTTTCCTTAACATGATCTTGTAAGAGAAGACTGAACAAAATTATATGCTATATGATAATATACTACTACAAATTGATGTGAGCATATAAAAATTTTAAGAGGTTATTATGCCCCATTTATGTAAACATCACAGAAAAAAAAAGTCAAGGAAGAAGTGGTTTAAACTATTAAGAAATATCTGTTTGTGATTGACCCATATGAAATCAGAGCTAATTCATAGTTGTTGGACTTAGAAAGTGCCTTAATGATTTGTTATACTTTTTCCATAAGAAACGTAGCCAAAAATAGAAACAGAATTATTCATAAATTTTTATCAAATGTGTGATTTTATCAGAAGTTTCCACTGACTTAGCTTCAATTCAAGAAGAAAACAATTCCATTTCAAACTTAATTCTCTAAATATAATAGGTTGTTGGCCTGATTATTTAACTTTTTTCTTATCCTCTTTTAAACCATTCCTATTCTGTTTCTTAGTTTCCCAGATGGCTATAACTTTGTAATCCTTCCATTTTATTTAGATAATTTCATTTAATAACTTTCAATCATTTGTCACTATTCAAAATAAGCTTTAGCTGCTTTGAGATAAATAGAATCAGAAAAAAATTCCATTGTAAAAAATAAAGTAGAATAAAACTTTTCCTTCAGTGTAATTTAATAATTTTGACCATGTTCCCAATGGCTTTTCAATCATTTGACAATTTGGAGGTGAATTTTTGGCTGAGCAGACTTAGGCATATTCTGATGATGGCAACCATGTGCTGCTTGGTAGTTTCTAGGATTTTTGACCCTAAATCCGTTACAGTTAAATTTTTGTGAGGTTCTGCTTTTCTTAGAAATACAAATCTATATTTGCATGTTTTGAAGCTCTTCCTGGGTGTATTTTGTGGTATTAAAACAACATTATGGACAGAATTAACCCAAGGATTTCCTATAGACTACTATATCTCACAAATCCCCAGATAGCTTCAAAATATTTAAAGTTGGCATTTGGATTTTTCCCATGACTTATGTGTAATTCCATCAGGGGCCTCATTTAGGGACACCTCTATTAAGTGACAATCATGTGCTCAGAATTTTTCTCTGCACCTGAGAGGCAGTTCGGAAACTTAGAGTCAACATAATTATATGGGAATTGATTAATGCTTATTGGTGGAGACAAAACAGTGAGACAACACATGTGTGAACTCTTAAAAGTTTTACAAATTATCTAAAAGTCAACAAAAAATGTGGGCATTTACTGTCCCATACTAAAAGTAATCAATGGACACAATTTTGTGTAACAAGACTGTCCTTGCCGCTCACCAGTCAGCTGTAACAGTGCTCCCTGTTGGATGGTGGGGGATGGCTCTTCTGCACTGTTAATGTTGTCTTTATGTGGAGGAATCCCACTAATTTGATACTCTTAGCAACTCACCACTCCCTCATTTATTTCTCCTCGAAAAGAAAAAAGATTCAATTTGATGGGCAAATCTGAAAGAAATTAAATATACATAAATTTGTCCCTTTCTCTCCCCATTTTCTTTTTGGGAAAAGGCGTCTGGTGGTCCAGTACTATTCATACCCGGTAGGTAAGTTTATCCAATTTCGAGGATCAGTAGTATTAGGAATTCCACTTGCCCATACACTTAAGTCACATTCTAGTTTTTTTAGCTTTATTGGAAATTATTTTATTTTCCATCTGTCTTACTCTTTGTCTGCTTCTCTGATGGTTCATAAACTGAACAGAGTAGTGCCGTTTATTGAGCCCCTTAAAAACCAGCACTCCTCTTCTGGCCAACAGTCTCTCATTCATGCTTTCATACAACAAATATTTATGAAGCCTCTGCAACATGCTGGGTACTGTGCCAGGTGTTGATGGTGTTGAGAAGGTGGACTCAGTCCTGGATCTAATTTAATCCCAGTTTAAGTCTAACCTCAGCATCAGCACCCAACCTAGGCAAAGCCACCATATTGGCTGTGAAATTGGAGGAATGAGGTGAGGAAGGGAAGGGAGGCCAGACTCCAAATCTGCCTTACTCAACTCCCATTCCAATAATTGGCAAAAGATAGATCCGTTAAAATATAAACAGTTCAGACTAACAGAAAACCATTTGGCCATTATTTATGAAAGAGTTTATTTGAAATTTAAGGTCTTTGAACTAAATTTATATTCTTTTAACACTTTTGAATGATGTCTGTGGAATAGTAAATTTATTCACAAATTTTGGACCTGGCTTAAACAAATGTTTTTATTAAATCCATTTGTCTACTTTTGCTTTAATGGTAATTTGGATTGTCTGTGAGCTCTTTCCTCTTCCATCTTGTTTCCATTATCCCAGTGATAGGGAGTTGACAGTTCTCTATTTGTTTCTGAGTCTACTCACTATGTAATTAATAACTGACCAGGTTATGAATCCATATCTCATTTACAACTCCATCCTCAAAATGTGGTGTCTCTGCCTCTTCATTGGGTATTCTTGAACAGCCTCACAGAATTCAGAGAAAGAAATGAAGAAAAACATGAATGGATCTAGGGGCTCTCCCTATAGGAGGCCTCAACTTGTACAGAAAAAAACATCTTTGGAGAATGTACTATTAACCCAGCTGGGAAAAAGGAGTGGGGACTTTTCCAAAACCCACTCAGTGTTTCTTCCACCTGGAACCCACACTATCATTTTGCCTGAGAGACCAGTCTGTTCCAAATTTCTCTTTCATTCCTAATCTACTTCCAGGACAAGATCTACCCAGGCCTAAGTCTGTCACCTCTAATAAGCTGGATAATGTTGGTGAGCCAGGATGGATTTTTGCTTCCTTGAAGATACTCTGTTCCAAGAAATATAATGCCTTTTTATTAATATTTTAACATTAAATGTATGTACTATTCATAGAACATGCCAAAATAGTTTAAAAATGACACTATGGAAAATTATTAGCCAAGAAGTTTGCAACTTTTTAAGATAGAATTTAAATGCAGACACTCTCATTTAAAAAAAAAATTCTTTATCTGTTTTTGACTATGACTGATTTTGACTCTACTAAGGAAATCTCAGGGTGGAAATTTCCTGAGCTGACAGCAGGTCATGCTGAATTAGAGCCGTCACTCTTGGAGGGGGAGGGCAGGAGTTAAAGAATGTAACTGGATTTATTTCTCATTAGTTATATATTCATAAAAGCATTGAAGAGTAACATTCTAATTTCCCAATTTTAAAAATAGTGGATCAGTTTTTCCATTCAGCTTCTCCTAGCAGGATGGGAGCGAATGGATACCCAAAAGGAAGCTTCAACTCAGCATGTTTCAGAAAAAAAATTTTTTTCCAAGAGAAGAATGTTGTCTTTTCCTTTTTTTTTTTCCTTCCAAGTACATCTTTTCCATGGCATGTGATTGGGACATCAAAAGCAGATATGCTGTACTCTATAAATGGACTTCTAACATTTAAACCTAATTGAGATGCACACAGAATTTCACTGGAAAGTGTGATTCATGCAGACTGAACCACAGCCCATCTGTGCCTACACTTCATCTTCCAATTTACCCTTATTTAAGAAAACTAGGCTGTTCCTTTGCCACTAGATATCTTTTATTCACTACTCACACTACTAGGCACCCTAAAAACCAAGATTTTAATATGGGAAAGTGTAACATTTCATTTAATCTTGTGCTTGAGAGGAGGCCAGGAATTGAAGGCAATGGGGACTTTGGTTCTTTTTAATGACTTTCATTTCTCTCTGAACTTTTAAAAAGGGAAATTATCTCTTGTGCCCTTTCCTGACATCACTCTTAACTTTGTTTTTTCTTATCCCTTCTTTTGACATGTTTTCTCCCAAATTTAATGTAACTATATTATTCAGTGATAGTGACTATAATGCTACATTAAAAAACCCTCAGAAGTTCAGTGCACTGTAACCACAAGTGTCTGTTTTCTCTCTTACAGGTCTGTGGTTTGTCTTGGTGGCTCTGCTGCAGGATACAGGTTGGTTGTTCTTGGTACCAGTCTTCAGATTAACCACAGTGGGCTCCATATGTCTCCACATACCCCTAGGAGCAAGAGCTACCCAAGGTATGTCCTCCTCACAGAAGCTCACAGGGGGCTAAGAAGGCAAGAAAAGCCTATGACGCCTCTTAAGACCTCGGCTCAGAATTCCATATCCATTGGCCAAAACCTGCACATTGCCAATCCTAACATCTGTGAAATGAAGAAATATACTCTGTTCATGGCTAGGCACTGCCAGGCCATGAGGGGAAATAGAGGAAAAATAATTAAATCTACTACAGTGACCAATAGGAATGGATATAGTAGAGTAAAATACCCCATTGTTTATTGACTCCACCCCAGGCTGTCCATTAAACCTGGTATGACTTGCTACTGGTATTATATGTTACAATAGGTACCATTAAAAATAAAATAATGCTGTGTTTAATTTAATACAATGTACATTTTATCAACTCCATGTAATAATACCAATAACAGGTCCAAACATGGGATTTCATAATCATTCACACAGGTGGGAAGGCATGTATACAAACACTTGTCTTCCTCTCACATTCATTAGACATAATCATATTTCCCAAGCTCCAGTACATCCTTGGATATTGCAATGAATTTTCTTTATTCCGTCTACCTCACTATATTTTAGGTAAAGGGTGGAATGAGTAAAGTTGTATGAAATAATAACTGAAAATTTAAGAAATGAGAAAAGGAAAATGTATAAGAAAAACTGGGTGCCAGGTACATAGAGTGAATCAGCTCTGACAATATCCACTGTGACTTTGTGCAAACTAAAGAGTCTGGAATCTGAGATCTCTATTCCAGTAAGTCACAGTATCCAGTGAGTCACAAAGAAAATCACAATAAAATGGATCCACCTCATCATCCTAAACTTAGAATTTAAAATATATAGCCAAAGCTGGTAATAATAAAGTCCCACTAAATCAGAAGTCAACTCTATTGACTGAAACAAGAATTTGATCTGATATCTATTCTATGCCTGGACCATAAGTACTTATTAACCATTATTGTTGTTATTGTATTCCAATTACTGTGCCAAGTGTAATAGATAAAGAGGTGATCAAAAGAGATACAGTTGTGCTTATACTAATTGTCCAGTAATTAAACTCAAAATTTGATTTTCAAATATTAGGTGAACCTGTCCACAATAAATTTGGATAGTTTTTTTTGTGAAAACTAATGCTTTTATTTCCCTGTGTGTTTACTTTAAAACAACAGAATATGGCAACGATGAAAAATTGTTTTTTTTTCTTTCCCGATAGGTTAATTAATAGAGATATGTATCCCAAGACAAGGGAGGCAGATATCCTACTTTGCTCTTGACGTGTCTGTCAACATATGGAGTACTATATTAAGTTTATGTCTCCAAGTTTTAACATTTTAGGAAAACTATTGAAAAATGGGACTATGCACAGAGAAGGGTACCCAGAAGGGTAATTTCACTGGAAATTAGTTTATATAAGGAAGAGATGAAGGAACAAGTGGCTTTAATCTTAAATAAGAGAAATAATAATTATATAATTTATCTTGATAACTATTTAAAGGTTTCTGTGGTCAAAATATGTCTTTGTTATTATAGAGGTCAAAACCGGGAATAAAAACAGAATTGATTGCCTTTATTATAGGTATAACAATAATTTTTGATGCATTTAAATAGGGAAGAGATACCTATACAATTTGATGTCTCTTTTCGTGGAAATATTCAGGAAAGTTTTGGATGGTTTTAAGAATTATTTGCAAATTTATTATTTCAGGATACAATTCTATGCTCCCAGGTTTCCAAAGGAATATGTATATATCCTGAACCACTCATTTATTCATTCATTTACTTTTTCATTTAATAAATATTCTTTGAGAATCTACTAAATATTGTATACTGATCTTGGCACCAAGAATATTAGCAATAAATAAGGTTCTTATTCTTATGAGACTTATATTCTAGTCAGTGAAAAACTTGTAAACAAATAATCTCAGATTGTGATAAATTCTATTAAGAAAATAAGTGTCTCTAAAATTATTTGTTTCAAGAATGTCAGAAATGCATGTTTTATTTAAGCCCTTTCCCCCATCCCAACTCCATCACTTTCAATTTCTTTTCATTTACATGCTGGAGTGTAAATGTTGAAGTCATGACATGGTATAGCAGAGGAAGGAATGTACATATGCCCCACACTAGACAGATCTGGTTTCATCTTTGGCTTGGTCATTTACTAGCTATGATATCTTCAACAGCTTAGCTGATTTGACTTGTGAAGGAAGAAATCCAAGAGTTTAGAGCATTGAGATACTTGAAGTGGATTTATTACATACAACCTACATGCCTTCCTTCTATGTCCATCAAGAAATGCCAGAGAACACTTTTTCCTATCAAGGCAATAAAAAATTAACATTCTTTCCATCAAAGCAAGAAAATTTGCCAAGGCAAGAATAGCATCCTCAGAAAGCTCTGAGTTGGCTCTTCTTGACAAACCGAAAATAAAGGTGTTGGATGCTGCCATTGTATTAGAATCTTTATGTCCTGGGATTTCTCGTTTCAATGGGAAGAATGTGATCCTGGGGTAGGGAAGGCCATGTGGTAGTACTTAACCCTCAGAAAAAAGGTGGTTGCAATTACCATAATCAGCCACGGATATGGAGTGGCAATCAGTGTTTTGACTTGCAGGAATCTGTGGCTTTAGCTAATTACTGACAATGCTCCCTGGCATAAAGTGGATGGGAAATTGATGAGGTATTACTTGATCTATATGATTGGGAAAAAAGCATATGGCTGGTAAACAGGGATCTGACTTGAATTGCCAAAGGGAGAATTTATGACTTCTTATAGCCTCTCATTCAGTTTCTAGACCTAGGAAGTTCTTTAAGAAGGACCCTGCAAATCAGCCCTTGGGAAAATGGTTAAATGGATCTTGGGGAATGACTAGATTATCAGTAACTTAATCTTATTCCAGCTGTGGTATCTTATTCCAGAAGTGGTATCTCGATTGGTAAAAATTACCGTAGTCCTGGCTTCATAAGATACTAACTATTCACTCAGCAAACATTTTTCTTCCCATCCCAAGGGACACTGTATGAAGCCTCTGGCACATTCTGGGCAGGCCTATAGAATTTAGGGGCAAAACAACTTTTCTCCATTTCAAAAGCCACTGTCAGGAGCATCATTTCCACTGTGAAAAATTTCTAAAATCTAATATTTTTGTTCTTGAACACACAGATGTCTAGCTAGAGACCACATCTTGTAATACATTAGGGATAGCAAATGCTATGAACCTGGGTTTTTGAATAATCGTGTGGAGCAGAGCTATTCCAACAGCCCAGACTGGCCAGAGGTTGAGAAAGAGACAGAAAGAGACACAGAGAAGGGGGAGAGGGTGAGAGAAAACTTACTATCCACTGTATTTTGGGGTCTTTTTATTTCATTAGCTAAGCCTTTACCCTAACTACTATGCTTTGAAAATTGAATGTCACTGTTGCTCCCATTTCCTTCTTCCTCCCACTGTTACAAGAATGAATTCTTCACTGTCTCTTCAACTTAGCTAATAAATAATTATAAACTTAAAGAACATCAGATGTAATTTTTCATCTTATCCTTGCCAGGTAAACTTAAATTTGTTCCTAAAGGCATTTTTTCATCCAAAGTATAACAAAATTTCTACATTTGCTTCTCTTTGATTATTCTTTAAGTCCTCTTTGTGCTTGGGAATGGCAGGTCACAGAATTCTTCTTCTCTTCTTTCCATGTTACATATTAATAAAAGGTTACACCTAAACCTGGAGTACTTCATCTCAACAGATTTATTAAGAGAATAGTTATGAAATATTTAATATAGGTACACATCAGACATTTTCTCTCTCCTCCCATGATTCACAAGACGGATCCTTATCTAGTGTTATTTTTAAGAGCAATACTTATACATCTTACGAATCAATGTTGATTTTGCTTCAGAGAGTGATCAAAAGTTTTTTTTCACACTTCTGTTCTCAGCTTGGATGTGACATTTTCAGAGAGTACCCTTTGCTTTGAAGTTGCCTTTCCAATTCTACCTCCTTTTTCTTCTGGGAGGATTAAAAGGACCTGCTTCTCCAGTTTGATTTATTCAAATAAGAACAGTATTTCCTTTGAACTTTTCGGTTTTTAGCACTTGGTATTGGCATGAATTTATTTGTTTTGGTTTTGGTTTTCTTGCACATAAGCAATTGCATAAGATAGTGGCTTTCCAAGTGTGCTCCCTGACCAACAGAATCTGTATCACTTGGGAACTTGGTAAAGCGCAAATTCTCAGCCCCACCTCCCTGAATCTGAAACTCCAGCCGGCATCCAGAATGGATCCAGCAAACTGTGTTTAAACAAGTTCTCTGGCTGATTCTGTTTTATGCCTAAGTTTGAGAACCCACCCTCCACCCTGTCCTTGCCACCCCCCTCTCACCACCACATAAAATAATGTGAAAAGTGGCTTAGAATTTGAGTATGTTGCAAGAAGAACTAAGCAATTTATACTTGGAATATGGGACATTGTGTTAAGCTGGATCCCAGACACAGTATGGGATCATCAGAAAAAGTACTCTGTGTTTGAATGCAATTGGCCACTCATGGGTAGGGGTGGGGATGGGAATTCAAGTGTTCGGTTCTTTACTTCTCTTGTTTAAGTACTTCTTTAGCAGGAAGTACTTGAGCCTTGGTATTTCAAGTGTCATCTGAGACCAGCATCATTGGAAATTCATGGAGCTTGTTAAAAATTTGTCCAAGAATCGGCATTTTAAGTAGGCCTCCTGGTGATTCACACTCACATGAAAATGAGAGGAAACATTGACCTAGAGTGTACCTGGTGGCCTCTAGTTCAGTGTCAAGGTGCTTCATCTTGCACCTTGGTTTTGATTCATATGCTTATAATGCCTAGACTGCTTTGCTGGAGTCCTAGCATTGATTGCATTTATGGTCTTCTCTTACTTGAGACTAATAACTGTAGAATTGTTTGGTCAAAGACTTTTAAACATTGATAGATACTACAAAATTGTCCTCTGTAGAACTGTATCCCTTTATCCTTTCACCAAGAGTGTGTGAGAGTTACAGATTTTTCCAACCATCTGCCACACTGAATATTTTTGAAATATTTAATTTTTTCTAAAACTAAAGGTGACACATTTCATTGTAATTCTAATTTTTATTATATGTGTTGGAAATGTTACTTCCTTTCCACTGTTTGTGTTTAACTTTCTACTATCATTGATTATCTATTATGTACCATCAACTTGCAAAGTATTTTAGATATATAACAGTCAATGCTTATAATAATCGCGCAAGGTAGGTTTTATAGTTCACAATTTAGACCTGAAGATATTCAAGCTCAGAGCAATTAAATCTTTTGTCCACTAAGGACATATAAATTACATACAAATTAAAAGTTTACACAAAAATTAAAATTCAAGTTCAATTCAAATATCCATGTATTTTCTATGAACTTGTGCTATCTCCCTGTTCAGACAATAATTAAAAAAGTGAAGAATAAAAACTTTGGATTAAAGAAATTGTAGAAAGGGTGAAGAGCTAAAACTAACTATTGTGGGTAAAAAAAAGGTTCAGAAAACATTATGAGTTCTTGGTATGCTGAGGGCCAAAGAATGACCAGACACACCAAAGTAAGGCAAGCATACGGTAAAATTTATTGAGGGAGAGCAAAATAGGATTATAGAGCAAGAGCAAGGCATAGGTTTACAGAACAAGACACATATGCCACAGATGATGACCGGGCCCTTGTCCTGGCAAAAAGAGAGCTTGGTTATGGTGTGGGTCTTGTTTTATACTGTCCAGATAGGGACCTGCTTGTGGTTCAGATGTCATCATGGAACCACTTTGATGGACACTTGGGAGTTATATGACCTGAGTCTTATTACACATGTGGATCTCCCATAAGCCTCTCTGAAAACCCATTTGTGTGGGTGAATTGCATAAGTACACACTTTCTCCCTAGGAGACCCAGAATCCCTCACTATCTACCTAACAGGTTGAGGAAAAGAGGATGTGGAAGCAATGGAAATAGGTGGTTTATGTGAAAATATTGCAGAATAATTAAAATACAGCTGGGAAGTTAGAGTCAGGGGAATGTGTTCTGGATTTATCATGATTATATTTTAAGAAGTGAGAGACTTGAACATGTTTGTATCCTTAAATGTAAATGGCAGCAGAGAAAAGAGAGGAAATAAAGGGAGAAAGAAAATGATCAGAGCAAAACTGTTGAAGAGGCAGCAGAGATTGGAAACAGAAGCATGGTAAACAGTGAGTCATAACAATAAGAAAACTATTTCATACACTGAGAAATAGCAAAATGCAAAGATTGGAGAAATGTAATGAAAGAATTTTAAGATACACTTTACCAGATGGCATCAAATTTCTCAAAGTAGAACTTTACATTTCTTTGCTGGGAGTTGAAGCCTGTGTTCTACCCTCAACCTGGAACATTCTTCTCTCAAGCCTTTAAGAGGTTAGCTGTCTCAAGTGTCACTTCCCATCACTTTTTCCCTCTGACATTGCTTTAATGGTGTTCTGGTCATATTTGTCACTTACTGCCTTATGTCATATATCTGTTTGGTTTTGTCCACAAGTAGAAAAACTGTGTTTGGGTTAGTCACTGCTGTATCCCCTACACTTAGAATACTGCCTAGCATACTGTAGTGTTGTAATAAATATTTCTTAAATAAATACATAACAGTTTTGATGAGCTAGGAAAAATTTGGACCATTCACAAGGTAGACGGAAAAATGTGACAACAGACACACTATTGCCCAACAGTGCTGTAAGTTTAGCTGAAGTTATATAGTGAATGAAATTGTAGTGGTAACCAGACTAATTTGAGTTTCAGCAATTAAAAAATGATTTAATTGTCACTGGAATAGCTAGTCAAAGTATAAAAGGAATAAATAAGTTCATAAAAATTTCTAAGAATATTAATAAAAAGTAATTTAAAATAATAAATCAATTGGGCATTGTGGCTCATGGCTGTAATCTCAGCACTTTGGGATGCCAAAGCAAGATCACTTGAGCCCAGGAGTTCAAGGCTACAGTGAGCTATGATCATACCACTGCACCCCAGCCTGGGAACAGAGAAAGACCCTGTCTCTAAAAAAATAAATAAATAAAAATAAAATAATAAATAATAAAAAGAAACACTTCCAATAACAAGAATGTTGCTTATTATAATGTTTTCAGTGGAGAAAATGCTATATGGTGCTTAGTGAACTGCTAGACATTTAAAAATTCTCTTTTACACTAAATCAATTCTAGAAAGTATAATTATATAAGTGTAAAAATGTAAATCATAATATACCATAAAAATATATAAGATACACATTTTTAAATCATAGAGTAGGAAAAATTAAGCCTACTTCAATGGTAACATACTAAAATAATAAAAATAATTTTTAAAAGATGTCTACACATACACTTAGAAATCTGGAAAAAAACTCCACCATATATCATTTTCTCATGTATTAAGTAGAGAGAGATTTTTTAAACAGTTTTTTAGTACATAATTATGCCTTACTTGTCTTTCCTTCTAAAGGATAAATTGCATGAGATAAAGGACCTGCACTATTCAACATTGAACAAATACCTTTTGGGGACATAAATTAATGAGTAAATGTCAGAAAATTAACATAAGCAAATATTGAAACATTTTGAAAAGTTTTTCTGACAGAAGAATTTTCTTTTTACTTCAAACTGATATCTATTGGCAAATACAGTTATATTTGCATGAGGTTGGATATATGGTTATTCAGTGACAGAGACATAAAATATTTTTTCTAATGATGCAAACAACATTTAACAGCATCTAAAGAATGTTTGTGGGCTTGGGGTTTGATGGCTCCTTTTTTTATAATTTGGTATGCTATGTTTATTAGCATTAAATAGCTACATTAAACCTAAATGTCATAAATGATACCCTCAAAGCAACACAATAATTGTCCAGTAACAGACTCCCAAAGCAAGCAGGATAGCTGTACTTACATTAGATAAAACAGACTTTAATATTATAAAAACTATAAAAAGAAACAAAGAATATCAGCATATAATGATAAAGGAATTAGTTCAACAGTAGGATATAACAATTGTAAATAATTCTCCAGTAACAGATCCAAAAGAAAAGGAAATTTATGAAATGCCTGAGAAAGAATTCAAAATAATACTCTTAAAATAGTTTGGTGAAATACAAGAGAATATAGATAAACAATTCAATGAAATCAGGAAAATAACTGATTATCTGAAATATGTATCATAAGAAAGAACCAAACTGAAATCTTGAAGAATTCAATGAATGAAACATTGAGAGCTTCAACAACAGACTAGGTTAAGCAGAAGAAAGAATTTATGAAATTGAAGGGAGATTTTCTTAAATAACCAAGTCAAAGGCAAAAAAAGAATGAAAAAAGACTACAGAACTTAAGAGATACCATTATGCAATAAATATTCACATTATTGATATATCAGAGAGAGAAGGGATGGAGAAGGGCACAGAAAATCTATTTGATGAAATAATAGCTGAAAAAATTCCTAAATCTTGGAAGTGATATGAGTATCCAGATGCAGAAAGCTCAAAGATGCCCAATTAGATACAACTCAAAAATATCTTTTCTAGGCACGTTGTACTCAAACTGTCAAAAGTCAAACACAAACAGAGAACTTTAAAAACAGTAAGGGAAAAACTTCAAGTCACAAATAAGAGAATTCCCATTAGCTATCAGCAGATTTCTCATCTAGGAGATAATGTAATGATATATTTAAAATGCTTAGGGGATAAAAAGACTGTCTTTCAAGAACACTATATCCAGCAAAGCTATCTTTTAAAAATAAAGAACAAATATTTTCCCTGAAAAGCAAAACCTGAGCAAATTCATTGCTACTATACCAGCCTTATAAGACATGCTTATGTAGTGCTACAACTGGAAGCAAAAAGAAAATAATTACTATCATGAAAATGTGTGAAAGCATAAAATTCACAAGTAGTGATAAATTCATAATCAAACACAGAATATCCAGGCACTATAATGATACAATGTGAATTTTTCAGTCCTCTAGGGTGAAGATTAAAATTCAAAATGGTCAAAAACAAGAACAGATACAATTAGGGCAAAGGAACATGCAATAGAAAAAGATGTAAACTAAGGTAACAGAAACATAAATTTTAGGGAGGAGAGGAAAGAGTGCAAAGTATTTTATGCAAGCAAAATTATGTTGTTATCAGTTTAAAATAGTCTATTATAACCATAAGACTCTTTATGTCGGTCCCATGGTAATCACAAAGGTAAAATTATGATAGATACACAAATGTGAAAAGGAAAAAAAACAAAGCTTAGCACCACAGTAAACCACCAAACCACAGATGTAAACAACAAGAGAGGAAGAAAGGAACAAAGAACTTACAAAACAATCAGAAAAGAACATGACAGGAGTAAATCCCTACTTATCAATAATAATTTTGAATGTAAATGGATTAAATTATCCAATTAAAACATATAGAATGGATAATTGAATAAAAAGCAAGACCAAATTCTATGTTGCCTACCCCTCACAGTTAAAGACAAGCATAAACTTAAAGTGAATGGATAGAAAAAGATATTCTATGCAAATGGAAACCAAAAGCAAGCAAGAGTAGCTATACTTATATTGGATAAAATAGACTAAGTGAAAAATATAAAAAGAAACAAAGAATGTCAGTATGCAATGATAAAGGAATTAGTTCAACAATATGATATAACAATTGTAAATATATATACACCCAGCACTAGTGTACCCAAATATGTCAAGTAAATATTATTAGATCTAAAAAGAGAGATATACTGCAAAACAATAACAGTAGAGGACTTCACCAACCCATTTTCAAAAGCAGACAGATCCTCTATACAGAAAAATTAACAAAGTAACATTTGACTTAAACTGAACCATAGACCAAACAGGACCTAACAGACATTTACCTAACATTCCATCAACTGCAAAATGCATATTCCTTTCAACTGTACATGAAACATTCTCCCAGAAAAGTTATGTTTAGGCCACAAAATAAGTCTTAACTAATCTAAGAATTTGGAGATCATCTCAGGTATTTTTTCTGACCACAAAGGTATAAAACTAGAAATCAAAATCAAAAAACTTCAGAAATTCTACAAATACATGGAAATTAAACAACATGCTCCTAAACCACAAATGGGTAAATAAAGAAATTTAAAGAGAAATTAAAAAATTTTTGAGACAAATGAGAATGGAAACACGTCATACCAAAACCTATGCAACACAGTGAAAGCAGTCCTAATGGGGAAGTCTAGAGCAATAAACACCTACATCAAAAAAGAAGAAAGATTTCTAATAAACAACTTAATGATGAACCTCAAGGAACTAGGGCAAGGAGGACAAATTAAACCCCCAAAATTAGTAGAACAAAGGACATGATAAAGCTCAGAGAAAAAAAAATAAACAAAACAAAGACTAGAAAAACAATTCAAAAGATCATTAAAATCAAAAGTTGGTTTTTTGAAAAGATAAAAAAATTAACAAATCACTAGCTAAACTAAGAAAAGAAGAGAGAAGATTCAACTAAATGAAATCATGGATGAAAAAGTAGACATTACGACTAATACCACAGAAATATAAAGGATCACAAGAGACTATTGTGAACAACTATACGGCAACTAATTTGATAACCTAGAAAAAATGAATACGTTCCTAGACACATACAACCTACCAAAATTAAATTATAACGACAGAAAATTGAACAGATCAACCGTAAGTGAGTAAATTGAATCAGTAAGAAAACATCCTCATCTTCCATCAAAGCAAAGCCTAGGACCTGATGACTTCACTACTGAATTCTACCAAACATTCAAAGAAAAATTAGTACCAACTTACCTCAGACTATTCCAGAAAATTGAAGAAAAGGGAATACTTACAAACTAATTTTTTGAGGCCATCATTACCCTCATACAAAAAACCAGACAAGGACACACATAAAAGTGGACATATAGAAACAACATTTATCGAGTGTCGGGCAGACGGGAGGGGAGAGGAGGGGATAGGTATATACATATATAATGAGTGCGATGCACACTGTCTGGGGGATGGTCATGCTTGAAGCTCTGACTAAAGGGGGGAGGGGGGACAAGGGCAATATACGTAACCTTAACATTTGTACCCCCATTATATGCTGAAATTAAAAAAAAAAAAAAAAAACTACAGGCCAATATCCCTGTAGAACAAAGATGAAAAAATTTGCAACAAAATACTCCCAAATAAAATTCAACAGCACATTAATAATATCATTCACTATGATCAAGTGTAATTCATACCAGGGATGCAAGGATGGTTCAACATATGCAAATCAATAAATGTGATACATCACATTAACAGAAAGAAAGCCAAAAACCATATTATCATTTTAACAGATACAGAAAAAGCATTTGAAAATTCAACATTCTTTCGTGATAAAAACTCTCAATAAAGTAAGCATAGAAAGTATGTACCTCAACACAAAAAGACTTCATATGACAAATTCACAGCTAACATACTGAACAGGCATAAAATCAGAAACAAGACAAGGCTGCTCCTTCTCACTACTTCTATTCAATGTAGTGCTAGAATTCCTAGCCAGAGCAAATAGACAAGAGAAAGAAGCAAAGGGAATCAAAATTAGAAAGAAAGAAGTCAAACTGTCCTTATTTGCAGATGGCATAATCTTATGTAGAAAACCTTGAAGACTCCATCAAATAACTCTTAAAATTAATTTTTAAAAATCTAGTAATGTTGCAGGATTCAAAATCAATGTACAAAAATCATTACCATTTCTGCACACTACTGGTAAACTATCTGAAAAAGAAATCAATAAAACAAATTAATTTATAATAGCTTAAAAAAATAAAATACCTAGGAACAAACTAAATCAGGAGGGGAAAGATCTGTATACTGAAAACTACAAAACATTGATGAAAGGAATTGAAGAAGACACAAATAAATAAAAATATATTCTGTGTTCGTGGATTGAAAGAATTAATATTGTTGAAATTATGATACTCTCCAAAGCAATCTACTAATTTAATGCTATCCCTATCAAAATACCAATGACCTTCTTCTTAGAAATAGAAAAAAATATCCTAAAATGGATATAGAACCAACAAAGGCCCTGAACAATAGAAGCAATCTTAAGCAAAAAGAGCAACGATGAAAGCATCATATTATCTGACCTCAAAATATACTACAAAACTGTATTAACCAAAATAGCATAGTACTAGCTAAAAATAGTCACATAAATCAATGGAAAAAAATAAAGAGCCTAGAAATAAATTCACACACCTGTGGACAACTGATTTTCAACAAAGATGCCAAGAACATACATTGGGAAAAAGACAGTCTTTTCAATAACTGATGCTGGGAAAGTTGTATATCTACATGCAAAAACATGGGACTGGACGATAGCTCCAGTTACAATGCCTATTACCAAAAAGACAAAAGAATACAAGTGTTGGTGAGGATGTGGAGAAAAACGAACACTTGTACACTGTTGGTGAGAATGTAAATTAGTACAGCTACATGGAAAACTGTATGAAGGTTCCTCAAAATATTAAAAAATATGATCCATAAATCCTACTTCTGGATGTATATCCAAAGGAAATGAAATCAGTATGCTGAAGAGATATCTGTATTCCCATGGTTATTGCAGCACTATTCACAACAGCCTAGATATGGACTCAAGTGTCCATCAGCAAATAAGAAATAAAGAAAGTGTGATATATATATCCACAATGGAATGCTATTCAGCCATAAAAAAGATTGAAATCCTGTTATTTGCAGCAACATGGATGAACCTGGAGGACATCATGTAAGTGAAATAAAGCAGACATTGAAAGACAAATACCCACATGATCTCATTCATATGTGGAATCTCTAAAAAGAAAGTTGATATCATAGAATAGTAGTAACAGAGACTAGGGAGGTGATGGGGGAGGGGAAAATGAGAAGAGGTTGATAAATAGGTACAAAATTATAATTAGATAGAAGGAATAAGCTCCGGTTTTCTATTGCACAGTAGGGTGACTATGATTAACAATAAGGTATGTTTTATTACAAAACAGCTAGAATAGAGTTTTTGAATGTTCTCACTACAAAGAAAAAATACTTAAGGTGATGAATATGTTAACTAACTTGATTTGACCATTATATAACATATACATGTATCAGAACATCAAATTGTACCCCATAAAGATGTACAATGTGTCAATTAAAAATAAATTAATAAAAAGAATAAAAGAAAGTAAGTGAGGAAGCAGAAATACATGTTCAATCCCCTTTGTGCCCAGAGGCTTTGTTACAGTTTCTTCAAAAAAAAAGTTCACTTCTCCCATCATCCATTGTCCCAGAGGATTTCTCTCAAACATCCTTTTCATTTCACAGAACCATAATTAGACCTTTCATTTTGGACACAACGCCCATTCTCCTCTATTCTCATAGACTTAAAAGTTTCAGAGTTCATGCTTCTTGAGACCGTGGAGTTTAAGATGAAAATTCTGATTTCCTTTGTCCCTCATCTGCAGACATGGGCCAACCTCGTACCCTCCTATACCTGACTTCAGCCCTGTGCCCAATACTGGAATGGGCCCCTGCTCATTCACACACACACACACACACACACTTCTAAAATGAACTCAGAAAAATCTTCAATAACCTCAATGACAAATATCAATAGCAGTAATGTTTCCTAATTCCCTCTCACGCAGCCATCTCTCACCTCCTTACCGGAGAAATTATACAGTGAGTGGATCTGATGTGTTGATTCTATCAAAACAAAGTACATTTCTTTTTTTTTTTTATTTCAGCATATTACGGTGGTACAAATGTTTAGGTTATGTGTGTTGCCTTCTCCCCTTTTCCCCCCCAGAGTCAGAGCTTCAAGCGTGTCCATGCCCCAGATGGTGCTCATCACACTCATTATGTATGTATATGCCCATCCCCTCCTTCCCCTCCCATTTGCCTGACGCCCAATAAATGTTATTCCTATATGTCCACTTAGGTGTTGATCAGTAAAACCAATTTTCTGGTGAGTACACGTGGTGCTTATTTTTCCATTCTTAGGATACTTCACTTAGTAGAATGGGTTTCAACTCCATCCAGGAAAATACAAAAGGTGCTAGATCACCATTGTTTCTTACAGCTGAATAGTACTCCAGGGTATACAAATACCATATTTTATTAATCCACTCATGTATTGATGGGCACTTGGATTGTTTCCACATCTTTGCAATTGTGAATTGTGCTGCTATAAATATTTGAGTGCAGATGTCTTTTTCATAGAGTGTCTTTTGTTTTTTTGGGTAGATGCCCAGTAATGGGATTGCTGGATCAAATGGTAGATCTACTTGTATCTCTTATAGGTATCTCCATATTACTTTCCACAGAGGTTGCACTAGTTTGCAGTCCCACCAGCACTGTAGGAGTGTTCCTATCTCTCTGCATCCATGCCAACATTTGTTGTTTTGGGACTTTTTGATAAAGGCCATTCTCACTGGGGATGAGTGATATCTCATTGCAGTTTTGATTTGCATTTCCCTGATGATTAGAGATGTTGAGCATTTAGGTGAAAGACCAGAGGTGAACATCAAAAAGGTGCTTGAAGGAGACTACCAAGTCAATCCAGAAGAGATTGTCATTGTCTAAAATTGATTACCAAGCAAGAAGGGCAGGCTGTAAATACTAAGACCTTGGAGACAGACTGAAGAGCCATCTTACCTTTCTCTCTGTTTCTATTCTTGCCCCTTCCTAGCAAACTCTGTACTACAGCCTGAGTTAGCTATTTAAAATACAAATCTAAATAATCAGTTCCTCAGTTTAAAATCTTTTAATTATGTCTTCTTCTTCGTCTTGCAATAAATTCTACAATCATTAGAAAGACCTAACAAAACCCTGCATGATTTGACCCAGTAAGCAGTGTCACCACCTTCACTTTTTTGTCCTCAAGTCCTAAGGAAATCTTCAGATTACATCACAACTCTACTAAAAATTCTTCAATGGTTCCCTATTTGGAATTTGAAGGTCAGCTTCTCTGCCTTACTTTATTTTGAATATATTCCCCATTATTTTCTTTTATATCCTTTGCTTTGATGATCTACAATCCCAAGCCTACTTACTCTCTTGTTTCTATGTTCTTCTTCACTCCAACCTCTGCATGTCTAATTCCTTTCCAGTAGAACTTAAATGCCATCTCATCCATGTGTCTTTTCTTATTTCTCCTATTAGGAAATAATCTCTTAACTGTTTGCACTATTATAACATTTTACTATGATGTTTTACCCCTTGCTTCTTTGAGTTGTAGATAAGTATGTTCATGTCTCGTCTCCCCTTCTTTCCTGAGCATTCCTTTAGATGTATACACAGAGCTACATCTGATTCATCAATTGTTTCAAAGCACCCAGGACAATAACAGAATTCTTAGTTGGCACTCACTCAACAAATGTTTGTGCAATGAATGACTCTCTACAACCATCAGAAATCAATCTTTCCAAGAATTTACAAAATCAAACTACTACTGACTTCTTTTGTCTACTGTTGGCAAAATGTAAAGTGCTAAACAGTCCTAAAATAAACGAATTACGTTTCTAAAGATGAAGAAGCACAAAGCAAAGAAAATAAGAGAGAGATGATCACACCATGTGCTGATTTGTTTGCCCAGAAGCCTTTGAGGCCTTTAATTAAACAGCTTAACCATGGGAGGCAAAAGATGGAATGTGTTCCTAATTAATGCTTTAACCTCATTATGCTTCCAGGCCAGGAAATATAATAACTGCATAAGAATTTGGAAATTATTTCCACAGATCATAGCAAGTTTTTTTTGTGTTTTGTTTTTTTGGCTCCTTTTGGCAAATCTCAGTCACTGAGCTTCAAAGAAGTCTGTGCTTTTCGCTGAGCTAATATCATTAACCAAATGGGCAGGACTTGAAGATGGCAGTTTGATTTAAATATATTTAGATGAAATACATCACCACACTCAAATCTCTCCCCATCCCCTTAGTCTTAAAATTTAATAATAATGTTGCACAGTGTGGTTGTGATATTTTCAGTGACTGATTTCTAAATATATTTATAGGTGAAGGATTTCTTTTGTCAAAATTAACCTTGGAAGTACTTTAAAGTGCATATGAAGTCGAGTAAACATGGTTTGGGTACCATTCCAACTCTCAAGAAGACCACAACAGTAAATTTTTTTCCCCTGGAGTAGGGATAGATTGTTGTTTTTTGCTCAAACATCAGAGGAAGTAATTTGCTTATGACTAACAGCCTTGTTTTGTGAAAATCACTTTTCTTCCCTTTTATCCTTAATTCATAAAGCTTAATTTAGAAGATTAAATATACATTAAATGGAATATGACTCTATGATCATATTCCCAATTCACTCCATCCCAATTCATTTGATCCCAAGTCACTTGCTTTTAGTAGTTTCAGCACTGGTCCACAAAAAATCAGTTGAACTCAATAAATACAACTGTAAGCAATCTAAGGATAAGCATAAATCATTCCCTAGTTAAAAATTAATTCTATAATGCTTTAAACAATTATTTTTAATTAAAAATTTTGATTTAAAACAAAATCTTTGATTTTACTGATTCTTCTCCAATTATTTGAATAAGTTGGACTAGTTTTGTTCTTCTTTTTGTCTTTTCTTCTTCCCTCATTCTTGAAAAATTCATATGGGTATGTTGAAATTTAGCTACAAATTTCACAAGTCTTATTATTTTAATTCTATTTATTAATATTCAGAAGCTGGCTAGTCATTTCTCTTATAGTGGGCCTTCACAAGGCTAGTGTACCACTTCTAAGTCTATGCTAAGACTTCTATTTATTAGATGAGAAAAGATACATTAAGAAATATTTTCTATTTTTATAGGGTTACTCATCACATTTCTTATGGAGTTATTGCTCCCTATACCACAGGTAATATATTTAAAGCAAGGCAACTCAAAAAATATTTTTGAGTAGATGTTATAAAAAGATACTACTTTGAGTTCTGCAGGGAACATAAAAATAATCAATGTATTATTCCTAAGCTCAGATTTTTACAATTTTTAGGAAAGCTGTGCAAGCCATGTTTCCCTTCCTGCACTCCATGAGGACTGGCCAACAGAATGCTGTGGAAATGATGATATGTGACCTGCTATGCCAGTTCAAAAAGTCAGCTTCTGCCTTAGTTTGTTGGATCACTCACTCTGGGGAAATAAGCTGCCTATCAAGAACTGTGAAAGATCTGAGATTTTATCCTACTGGCAAATAAACAAATAACCCTGCCACAGTTTCATGAATGGTAGCAGAAGACTTGAGACTCCTGGGTCATAGTCAAAGGGCAGTTGATTACTCAAAACAATGGAAGTAGCCAGAGTAGAAGTGTGTGCATGTGTGTTCTTGGAGCCCTAATTCCCACAGGCCAATACAAAGGGGCCAAGCGATACCTATACATGCAATGGGTTGTGTTAAAAGAGATGAACCCCAAGTTTAGGAAAGGTAGGTTTTTATAAAGGAGCTGTAAATTTTCTTGACCTTTGCCTTAAGGAGATATTAACTTTATTATATGGGAGATGAAAGAAAAACCTAGACCTTTGTTCTGGAGCAGACTATCATTATCAACCAAGGCTATTTGCTACACAAACATATTTGAAGAGATAGCTCAGAACAAGGGAAGTTTCCAGTTTCTCTGCTCACAGAATGTGAGAGATCCATGGAGAATTGTCTCCCAACATTACAACGCCATGAGACACTCAAGCATCCCTAAAGAGAGATCCTTCAGGTGATGAACTGAGGCCAGCTTCTAGCAACCAGCACCATCCGCCAGCCATGTGACCAAGGCACCTTGAAAGTGGGTCTTCAACCCCAACTAAACCTTCAAATGACTGCTTTCCTAGATGAAATCTAACTGCAATATGGTGAAGGACCTCAAGACAGAGCCAACCAGAAGCTTTTCCAAAATTCTTGATCAACAGAAATTATGAGGAATAATAATATTTTATTTGTGGAACTAAATTTTGGGGTGAAATTTTATACAATAATACATAACCAATACAAATTTTAGTATTTGGGAGTGGGGTGCTGTCACAGCCAAAGTCTCAAAATATATCAGTGGCTTTGGGAATGCCATAGTAGAAAGAAGCTGGAGATGCCTTTGCAGAATGTTAATGAAAACATAAGAGGCTTTGCAGAGACTTTCAGCAAAAGCTTGAAAGAATGTTGTTGGAACCTGGAAGAAAGAGATCTTTGTCAGATAGTGGCAGAAACTTAGCAACACTGGTGCTTACACCAACATGGAAAGTGAAAAATGTGCCTAATGAACTGGATGATCTAGCTAAAGGGATTTCCAGGAGGTATGCTGAAGATCCCATCAGGTTTCTTCTTGCTGCTCAGAGTAAAATGAGATAGATAGCCCTTTTTGTGATCCTTGAGAGATATATTAACATAATATATATAATGCATTATAGGCAACAAATATTTTGTAAACAATTCACAATTTGCGCATATTGCATTTTCAGAAGTTAATTCATGATTTTCTATATGAAACATAGATCCCAACTTTAACATTATGAAAAATACCATCTTTTAAGAAAAAGTAAACTAGTATGAGAGAAAGGGAAAATAGGAACTTTCATTTTAGCTGGCTTTTATTAAGTGGCTTTGAAGGTAAACGTCAACAAACAATGTGATTGGAAATAATATTTTCAGTATTAGTTTCCTGGAGGGTTAAATTACCCTATCCTATAGTGCCAGAGGTCAACTGTTATGAGTTAAAGTGAGATAGGGGAAGTTTCCAGGAGCTGGGCGTTGAGGCGTAGCTGCATAGTCACCAGGGTACAAGAGAAATACGAGGCATTAAAATAGAACACTGTCCTTAGAGAAACGATGTTAAAAACTTATTTTCATGGTCAAGTACTTTTCCACCTTCAATAACTATTCTGTCTTATTTTGCAAAATTCTAAATACCAACCAAACACTTGGTCAAAAAGAATCAATAAGCTCTTAACTTGCCAACTTTAATTTGGCAGCAATCCTAAGCTGGTCTGTGAAAGCTGAACACACTGAACTGATTCAAATGATGAATGATTTGGAGGCCCATGTAAAATCATTTCTGAACTCTTTCTTAATCACCTGCTGCTACAGTCAACAATGATTAACCTTTCAAAGTCTGTTAAACAGTCTCTGCCTTAAATTTTGTAACTTTATTTCTATTTATTTTGTAATTTCTAACAAAATCAGACAAAAAAGTCCTAAAGTGAATCCAATTCAGAACATGACAATTACATTTGGAATATTTTATTTAATCAATACTTCTAAAATGTTCTTTCTCCCTTTACGATCCAAAAAATTAAAAATACTCTAACATAGTTTGCATGCATATATGAGCATGCATGCACACACACACACACACACACAGAATTGAAAATGGAATTGAAAAGAGATTATTTTAAAAACTATAACAGCAGTTTTCTTTTGGTTTTGTAGGAATATTTGTTTTCGGAAAGATATGTCAGCTTCTAGCAAAAACTCATCAAAATGATAAAATCATTGGGAGATTTTTATTTTTTTCTTAGAAATTGAGTTTGTCATTCTCTTCCAAAGAGAGCAGAGTATTCTTTTCACTCTATACTTATTTAAAGTGGATAGTCAGGTATTTCTGGAATCAGGAGAAGCACTGACTCTATATCCTGCAGAAACTTGGTCTTACCTCCACTCTAGTCTCCTCAAACCAAATCTAGGTACCTTCCTCTTTTAAAGTCTAGATGCCAAAGTCACTAATAAGGAATGGAGAAAGGGATATTACACCAGGAGGTGCCTGAATTGTGCTAAAATGTCATTTGCACAGAGCTTGGATCAGGAAAACTGAGTCTTGGCCAAGTTTTGCCCACAACTTGCTGTGTAGTCATTTAATATCTTTGAGCCTAAGCTTCTTCATCTATAAAGTAATATACAGGCATAACTTGGAGATACTATAGGTTCAGTTCCAGACCACTGCAATAAAGTGAATGTTGCAATAAAGTGAGTCAAACAAATGTTTTGTTTCCCTGGTATATATAAAAGTTATGTTCTAGTCAATTAATTGTGCAATAGCATTATGTGTTTTTAAAAACCAGTGTAATATCTTAATTAAAAAACGCTTTATTGTTAAAAATGCTGGCAATCATCTAAACTTTCGGGGAGTTATTTATATAATCTTTTTGCTGGTGGATGGTCTTGCTTCAGTGTTGGTCACTGCTGACTGAACAGGGTGGTGCCTGCTGGATATTAGGGATTAGGGTGGCAATTGCTGGAGGTTAGGATGGTTGTGGCCATTCTTAAAATATGTCAATGATGAAGTTTGCCACATTAACTCTTTACGAAAGATTTCTCTGTATCATGTGATGCTGCTTGATAATACTTTATCCATAGTAAAACCTCTCTCAAAACTGAAGTCAATCCTCTCAAATCCTGCCTCTGCTTCATCAACTAAGTTAAGCAGTATTCTAAATCCTCAGTTGTCATTTCAACAATGTTCACAGCATCTTCACCAGAAATAGATTTCATCTCAAGAAATTATTTTCTTTACTCATACAAAAGAAACAACTCCTATCCACTCAAGCTTTATCATGAGATTGCAGCAATTCAGTCACATCTTCAGGCTTCACTTCTAATTCTAGTCCTCTTGCCATTTCCACCACAACTGCCTCTTCCTCCACTGAAGTCTTGTACCCCTGAAAGTCATCCATGAGGATTGAAATCAACTTTATCCAAACTCTTGTTAATGCTGCTGTTTGGCTTTCTAATCATTCATGTGTTCACTGGAGGAGCACTTTTAATTTCCTTCATGAACTTGCATTCTGCATTCACAACTTGTCTAACTGTTTGCTGCAAGAGGCCTACCTTTCAATTTCTCTTGGCTTTTGATATGCCTTTCTCATGAAACTCAATCATTTCTAGTTTTTTGTTTAAGGTGAGAGAATGTGATCCTTTCTTTCACTTAAACACTTGGAGGCCATTGTAGGGTTATTAATTGGCCTAATTTCAATATTGTTGTGTTTTACAGAATAGGGGGGCCTGAGGAGAGGGAGAGAGACAGGGTAATGGCTGGTCGATGAACAGTCAGAACACACACAGCATTTATCATTTAAGTTTTCTGTCTTATATGGGTGCAGTTCCAGATGCCCCTAAAGAATTACAATAGTAACATCAAAGGTCACTGGTCACAGATAACCATAACATATAACAATAATGACAAAGTTGGAATACTGTGAGAATTACTAAAATGTGACACAGAGACATAAAGTGAGCACATGCTGTTGGAAAATGATGCAAACAGACTTGCTGGATGCAAGGTTGCCAAAAACCTTCAATTTATTTTAAAAAAATGCAATATCTGCAAAGTGCAATAAAAAACAAAGCACATTAAAACCTGGTGTGACTATAGTTGTATTGAGTAATATAAGTTTCCTTCCAACTCAACTGGTCTATGATTCTGAAATTTCCTACCTTTTAGATGACTATGGACCGATATAAAGTTATAAAGTCCAGCTTTTGCAGGTAATTTTTTTCCTCACTACATATTGTCCCCATGAAATTAAGGCCCAATCATTTTGAAAGCTAAGCATGCTTTGAAGCACTAAAATTTAATGACAGTGTCTGAAAATAGTGAAAGCCCCATGACCTTGATATTATTGGAAAGGTCTTAGTTGTGTGTTACTTTTCACATGTGATGAGTTGTTTGACATCCTTGTCACTAAAATATAAGCTTGTGCAACTTTTCATGGAGGTAATCTTCGTGACAGTCAATCTCTGTCACTGAAAATGTGTTCTTTCACCAGATACCCTCCTTTGATGAATTGCTTCAATCACAAGTCATGATAGAGTTGGCATGAGAAAGAGTATCTGTTCTGTATTCCCGAGGATCATTTATTTGAATGAAAATATAATTTGTGTTTTGTGTCAGATAGTTTTCTGCTCCAAAGAGAGATAGCAAGGAACAAGACAGCCATGAGGTTGGCGTCTGGCTTTTTACTTAAACCAAACACATTCAGTCAGTGGATAACTTCACAGCACAGTGTGTTCACAGTGAACACTTTTAAATACCCTAGAATGAAATATGGTTTGAGTTTCAACCATTTTTAGTACATGTAGTGTATTTGGTGTGGTGGACAAAACTATTGTGTATGAATAAATGTATGTTGGTATTGAAAAAGGTTTTTTTGTGTGTGTTCTTAAAAAGACAGTGTTTCTTTGTAAACATCAGATTAGTGATCTTCTCCAAAGGCCAGAACTCTGCAGATACTTGTGTTGCTTTTCTGGCTTTTTAAATAATGTGTGTGTGTGTGTGTGTGTGTGTGTGTTTCCCCAAAAGAAAACAAAAGTGAGCAAGTTTTCTGAAGTGGAACACTTGAACAATTGTTCACCCTTACTACTTTATAGTCTTCTCTTTTTTATTCTTAACTTAGAGAAGAATCATACTTTAAAAATCCCTAACAAGTAAACAAAGTAACCAAGAAATCTAAAACATCTGAACAGGAGCCAGACATGTAGGTAAAATTCATCTTAAACCATTGGATTCACACGTGTTCTTTCCCTGACAAGACAAGACAAGCCAAACGGCATCCAGCAACATTCCTCCATTTTCCCTTTTGTTGTTTGCCAGTTAATTTTTATTCACTGGAAATGCCAGCTTTCCACATGCTATTCAGTGTGTTGTGCTTACTTGAAAAGAAGAGAAGAAACAGAACTAAAGATGCTGAGGACTTAACTCATTCCTTCCTTCTCTCCTCTTCTCCTCCCTAACAAGCCCCCTTTCTTCCCGGCTTAGTGAGAAACAAAAGCAGACTCATTCAATCTCAAAACTTGAGCATATGCCAGGTGAAATATTTTAGTGAGGCTTGTCCTCAACTCGGTCATACTGTATAGGTGGGCCTCGTTAAGTGGTTTTTGTTGGCTACTCTGTTTATTATGACTTTACAGTCACACCCTCTGTGTCAAAGTGCAGCTCAGCAAAGTTGCGCGCGTGTGTGGAGGGGGTTATATGTATGCTTTGTTCCAAATGTAGAGCTAAAAAAAAATATAGTTTTAGAAATTTAAAGAACTCATTATTTACAGAATAAAATGTACAGAATACATTTAATTTAAAATGAACTAACATTTGATCTTTACTATATACACCTGAGAATTAGCAGCTTTTATATTCTCTTATTATTTTTCCTAATTAAGTAAGCTGGGAAAAAAGTTTCAGTTCACTTCCTTTAGGACAGTTTGAAAGCCGGGATAAAAATCAGGAATATGAAATAAGACTTTCAACTTGAATACTTTTGCTTCAAACTTCTGCTTCAAACAAGTCTTCACCTCTGGAGGAACATGGCAAAGTATTGTAAATACTGTGATAAAAAAAAATTCTTACATAAGGTGCAACATCTCTGGAGAGCCTTATCACATACAGCAAAGGATTCCTTTCCGAGAGTTGGCACCAATTAGCAGCAGCTATCAGCACACATTAAATAAATACAATTTAGCATGTTTGCTAAAAAAGGAGCCTAAAGGAAACTATGGAATACAAATGTCCTTATAAATTGTGGATGATTAGTAGCAGATGAAATCCAAATATATTGGGATATAAATATGTTCCGCACATTCCTAGTGGTGCCATGTTAATGGGGATGACTAATGAGTGGTTATTGCTTTCATATACTTTGTAGCACTTTAGGGTTAGAATAGATCTTCAGAATCAGCTTGTTCAGCCTCTTAATTTTACAGATGAAGAAACTGAGGCCCAGTGACATTAAGTAATGTGTCCAATATCACAGCAGGAATGGGATTATAATGTGGTTTTCCTGAAAGTCAATTCAACTCATCAAACTTTTGGTTCTACCTTTTATATGAAAGGAACTTTTCCTACTGATGTAAGAGACGTAAAGATACATAAGCCACAGTCCTTACCTTTAAAGATGGAATAATGAGGGAATAAGTATAAAGCTGACTGTATGCAAAGCAAATGTAACTGTAAATTCCTATGGACTTCAAAGGATGAGAAGAAGAAATTTTCTCTCTACTCTAAATAATAACAATTCCTTTTTCACAACTAGAATAGAACAGTTACCTGAAAACTACCTCAGAAAATTCATTGAATTCATTAGGTAGCTATCCAAATTAAAGATGACCAACTCACACCCTAGTATGTACAACTTTTCAGAGCATAATGTATATTCATTGAAGAGAGAGGGGTAAAAATTGATATTACAATGACATAATGCTCTATTTTATAATAATATCTATTTTGTTAAAAACTCTAAATGATGGCAATATAAGAAAATGTTACTATTTTCAAACAACCAATAAATAATGTGAAAAAAATATTATATTGTATAGTCCTTTGTTGATTCTGTACTCTACTCTTTATTGGTCACCTTTGAATAAATTATTATGACTTAAGGCCTTCAAAATCCTTTACATATTTGAACACAATAAACTCCATTAGGTTTTTATAGATTTTTTTCCCCAAACTATTAAGACCAGGTCAATAGGATCCAAGATGGATGAATAGATGCAGCTAATATGTGCCTCTTCCACTGAGAAGAACCAAAAGAGCAAGTAGATATTCACATATAAAATAGATCATCCAAGAGAGAACACCGAGATTCAACAGAGAAGCTACAGGAAGCACCAAAAGCAAAGAAGAGGGAGGCGAGGCAGCTTGCTTAACAGGGATTAACTAGGAGCCTGGATAAGCTCCTAGACATGGGTAAGGAGTAAGTGAGAGACTCCCAGGGCATCACATTTGTGCCATGGACTTTTATAATCCTAGCTAGAGGAGAGCCTCTCAACCCTTGCAGGCCTCCAGAGTAACATAGGGAGCTGCCTAGAGATTGCACAGAGGCATTGCTCTGGAAAGGGAGTTCATGCAGAGTCCCACAGGCTTCTAAGCCCTGAGTGGCTGCAGCACAGCAACATTCTGACAACACAGCCCCCGGAAGTCTAAATCCTGCCCTGGGGCCAACACTGCTGCCTCTGCACCACTGCCAGGCCAGGAAGGGAGGAGCCCTTTGGGACAAAGGAAACCAGAGTGCACCCTTGTCTGAGTCTAAGAACTCCCCACTTGTGGGCAGGAAGCAGTGTTGCAGCTTCTGGCGGAGACAGAAAAGATGTGCTTGGCCATGCAAGAGAGGAGTGTAAATCCATCCCACCAGCCAAGCTGCCTCTGTGCTCAAGCCCAGGAATGGAGGGGGACTTCACCTCCCCTTCTGTCCACTAATGCAGACAAAACCATGACTGCTACCACTGGAGGTTGGCACAAGAATGCTGGAGGACTGCCTTCCTGGGGCTGATGGGGTGAATACATCCCCAATGACAGTGTAGCCACCAGGCTCAGGCTTGCAAAAAATGTGATGTCCCTCCCCACTTCTGCACAGAACAGCAGTGTCCCTGCAGTATAGAGCAGCAGAACTGTGTGTTTTGCACTAAAGTAGGAAGTTTTGTACCATAGCCATTTTGATGATGAGCCAGGGAGCAGGTATCATTTATGACTCTTGGCTACATTTTAGCCTAATACAGACATTAGTGTCTGACTGATCAGAGTTTCACAGAATTTCACAGAGAAGCACAGAATTTTCATTTGTGTAATTGTTTCATAAGAATACAAAGCAATGAGATGACAATTATCATTATGGCAGAAATAAAACCTCACATATAACATTAACTTTGAATGTAAATAGATTAAATGCCCTACTCAAGAGATATAGATTGATGGAATGGTTAAAGAAACATGATCCAAACTTTATGCTGCTTTCAAGAAACCCATCTTACTATTGAAAACACTTAAAGCCTAAAGGTAAAGGTATGGGAAAAGGTATTCCATGCAAATGGAAATCAAAAGTGAGCATGATTTGCTATACTTATATCATATAAGACAGAGTTTAAACCAACAACAGTAAAAAAAGACAAAGAAGGTCATTATGTAATGATAAACAGATCGATTCAGCAGGAAGATGTAACAATCTTAAATTATATATGCACATAACACCAGATCACCCAGATTCATAAAACAAATATTAGCAGGCCTAAGAAAATACATAGACAACAAAACAATAGTAGTAGGGAACTCCAACATTCCACTGACAGCACTACACAGATCATTTGAGATGGAAAATCAGCAAAGAAACATTGAAATTAAATTGGACTCTAAACGAAATAGACCTAACAGACATTTACAGAACATTTTACCCAAAAACCACAGACTATGCTTTCTTCTTCTCATCAGCACATGGAACAATCTCCAAAATAGACCATATGTTAGGCTACAAAACACATCTCAAAAAAGTTTTAAAAAATCAAAATCATGTCAAGTATCTCAGACCACAGGGGACTAGACATTGGTTCCAAGAGGAACTCTCACTCTCAAAACTATACAAAAACATGGAAATTAAGGCTCTTGAATGATCTTTGAGATAATAATTAAATTAAGATGGTAATCCCTAATATAGAACACACCTCAAGAAACTAGAAAAATAAGAACAAACTAAACCCATAGCTAGCAGAAGAAAAGAAGTAACAAAGATCAGAGCAGAACTAAATGAGATTCAGACCAAAAAAAGTACAAATGATTTAAGAAACAAAAAGTTGGTTTTCTGAAAAGATAAACAAAATCAATAGAATACTAGCTAGACTAAGAAAAAGGAGAAGATTCAAGTAAACAGTCAGAAATGAAAAAGAAGGCATTACAACTGGTACCACAAAAATACAAAAGATTATCAGTAGAGTCTACTATGAGCAACTCTATGCTCACAAACTAGAAAACCTAGAGGAAATGGATAAATTCCTGGAAAACACACCCTCCCAATATTGAACCAGGAAGAAATAGAAATCTTGAATAGAACAATAATGAGTAACAAGATTGAAACAGTAACAAAAAAATCTAACTGTAATAAAAGCCCAGGATCAGAGAGATGCATGGTCAAATTCTGCCAGATGTAAATTGGTAGTGTTGCTATCAATCCTAGTGAAACTGTTCCAAAAAATTAAGGAGAAAGAAATTCTCCCTAACTCATTCTACAAAGCAAGCATCACACTGATACCAAGGCCAGGCAAGGACAGAAAAAAAAAAGAGAGAGAAAAGAAAACTACAAACCAATATCCCTAATAAACATAGATGCAAAAGTCCTCAACAAAATACAACCAAACTGAATCCAACAACATATCAAGAGGATAATATAGGATAGAAATTTCTTCTCTTCCTCTGGACCTTATAGTCTATTCATGGAAGTCCAAGGACTGTGTTAGTTATTTTTGTCCCCATGGGACATTTTCAAAGCCTGAGATTGGACCCAACAAACGGGAAAACAAACCTCAGAAAATCACAAGGAATTCCCTGTTTTAGCTAACTCTGAAGCCAATTCCACCTTACATTTACAGTTACAAAAACCAGTATATCTTATTATTTTTAAGCCATTTACCATAAGAAGTTCAGAACCTTGCAATGAATGGTATTCTAAATGACCTAGTTCCTATAACTTTCTGTAGGAAGTGTAAACTTCTTAGTCTGCTCCAAGCTTTGTGATCTGATTCCTGGTTACTTCTCTTGGTTGGTGACAGGTTACCTTCCCACACTCACCCTTTCCTCCAATTGTGAGGCACCACGGCCAGGTCCTTGGGCACAACATGTTGTTTCAGATCTTTACACATTTGCACGTGTTTATCTTTCTTCTAGGAATGTTCTTATTCCCCCTCTTGGCCTATCTAATTATATTCATCCTCCAAAACATTTATTCTATGTGATGTCCTGAAAAGATTTTCTGGACCATCTCCCACCTGACTTAGAGGCTGCTCCTATGTGTGCCCATGGCTTACCTTTACTGTAGTGCTTATTTCATTGTGTCATCATAGCTTCCTTCCAACTGGACTAGAAACTCTTCAAAAGTAGAATTTATGTATTTTTGCTTTGTCTTTTTTTTTCCTTTATCATCACCAGTACCTAAACTAACACTTGTTGGTGTTTAGATGTTGGCTGAATTAATGAATGTGTCAAGTAACAAAAGAAAAATAATGAATTTCAACATAGGACAATGTTTTTCTTTATTTTTGTTTGGTTTAGTTTTGTTTGTTTTAGGTTTTTATGTAAGAGCCAGGAAATTTAATGGATTTTAATTACTAGGAGTGGGTTTCCATGGTTTGGTGGAGTTTACTAGCCTATTAGTAGATGGGCAAACAGATAATAAACTTAATTGCTCATGAGTTACCTTCTCTGATGACTTGTCATTAGTCACCAGAGAGAAATAAGCAAGAGAGATTGGACCAGTAAAAATTCACTATCATGACTTGAAAATTCTCAAAGCACATGATTTACATGATGGTGTCATGATTATTTAGACTTGAGTATATAACTGTAAAATGAGAAGAGGAGGAATTTGAAGGATTTGTATGGTAAATGGTTTTGTATTAGATGAAAAATATTTAGTTAGACCTTTTTGAGGTTTCAAGAGAAGATTGCCTTCACTAATGCTGTTAGTTATACAGAAAGCAAAGCAATTTAAGACATTGTCTCTTTCTCCAAAGCATTACCCTAGATCCTAGTTTTTCCATGACTGGAACATTTAGTAACTCTCATGGAGAATGTCAGTAGTAGCTCAGCATCATTTCAGAAGTAGCTGGAGATAAAACCTGTGTTCTCTTAGATGACCCAGTGATATCTTTTTTCCTAAAGGATGCACAACAGAGGAAAAATCGTACTGAACTTTTTATTTCACAGTGAAGCTTGCCAAGTCTTCCTCTGCATATTCCAAAGTTGGTTTTATTATGTTTGTTATCAGACATCTAAGTATCAGTCAGGGACCTTCTTCACAGGAAACACGCGGCCCACTCACATCAGAGTAACTTAAGAAGGTTTTGTTTACAAAGGGACTAATGACCAAGATGTGAATGGAGTTTAAGAAACAGCTGGGATCATGCAGAAACCCAGAACTAGCAGTAATAGAGCTCTCTCTCCTCTCACACCCCATGTTCAGAGGGGTGCAAGGAGGAACTCACTGGGAAGGAGGTGAGAATAGAAGGCCACCTGAAAAGGAGCAGGAATTTCCCATGGAGGACACAGCCTGCTCTAGGTTCACCAGAAGAGAGCCAAGGGATAAGTTCCCTGATATCACTCTCTTCCCTGCTTCCTACCTTCTGCTAGGCTCCCCCTTGAGCAGAAGTCAATGGGCGCAGGAGGCTTTTTGCTATAGCAGAAGATGTGTCAGCCTTTTTTGCCCACTATTGTTTTAATCTGGGTGAAAAGCCTTTGTCTGCAACCAGAGAAAGAACAAAGTCTCATTGACTATCATACTATCATTAGATAACATCAATTCACTCGTATTCCCTCTTCAAGCTGAAAAAGTTAGTTCGTACTGATATTCCTCATATATGGCAGTAATGGGGAAAAGTGAAAAAAAATAATGGAGTACCATAAAGCATAACTTCTAAATCTTCCCTCTCTAGCTGGCCACTAACATAAATTGATACTCATATATGCCTGCTTCCACCATCTACTTCCATGCTCCCTTAGTACTTCCACTGGATGAAGATTTTTTAATCTAGTGGGATGACTTGAATCTTCATTCATTCTTTTGTGAATAGGCCCTGTACCCTCAGTACAGGCTATGCTGGGCTCTAACTCTCATTATGGGCCTACTGGTGGGTGTGGATCTGAAAAGAGTCAAAATTTGCTTGTGAGACAAGAAGATTTATAGGAACTTGGAGAGTCATAGTTCTTAACTTCTCCATGTCTACCAAAAGGTGCCCATCCAGTGAGACAGGGTTCCATTGCTTCTTAACAGTTATCCTTCCCTTAGCATAAGAGATCTCACGGGTCAAGTTATAATTAATGCTACAGCTCTGCAACCCCTTGCAATCATACCCTGAGCTTGGTTGTCAGCTACATCATCCCTGCAAGAGAAGTGCTCCTTCAGAGTTATTCAGGAAACCTTCTGGCTCCCTGTATATATTCCTAATTACATTGTTCATAGTTTTAATTCTCTGTTCTCCCAATGTGTATTTTGCAGGACTGTAAGAAGAAGCTAAATAACTCTATAATTTTAATTGTCAGGGCAGCTAAGTGCCACAGTCACTTGATCTCTGTTAGCACATTGTCCCATGCATCCACCAGTGATAACTTGAATATTTATGATGCCTTTATATTTCATATGCCCTATCTGATTCCTCTCACCCCCAGCAAAGGAGTTATCCCTGCCCTCCTCAAAGGCAGACATTCCAATCCTAGGATCCCCTTTCAAGACGTCTGTTTCCTGGGGCTACTTCTGATACTAATTAATGTAGATGCCAGCGTCCCAGCATAAAAGAAATAATGAGATGAATATTTATTTACAAATTAATTTAAATTTGTTTAAATTATAAATGTTTGAGTGGTATGGAAGTGAATCGCCACAGACAGGGCAGGAAAGGGGCCAGCAGCAGTGAGCTGTTACCATTCTTAATCCCAAAGGGCAGAGGAAAGGGAAAAGTTAACAGAACCTAGAAAGAAACAAAGTAGTAAACACAGCCCGAAGCCAGAGTACAGGGGCCTGCGGGTGTAGTCAATGCAGGTCCCTTTTTGAGGCTGAGGACGATGAAGAAAGAGGGAGAGTGGATCAAAGGGGCCACACAGAGGTACATGACGTGATAGCATTTATTTGCTTCCTCTCTGCTATACCACTTCCCTATCCCCTTTCTAAACTATGCAATCTCACCTTTGCTTGAACTATCTGGTCTAATTAATTCATTGTTTCTAGTTTCTCATTATGTGCACATTTCTGTGACCATGTATTAAAATATACCCTTATTCTCATAGGCTTACACATGCACAAATATATGCATTCTCTTTTTTCTCCAATTTGAATATAACCAGTGACTATGTCTTTTGTGTCATTAAATCATGCCATAGACATTACAAATATTAATGACGTCTTCAGTTTAAAAGATGAGAATTGATAACTGTACTTGAAATTAAGTACAGTTCTAAGGATTGTATCTTTTCCTTCCCTCCACCCTCTAGCACAAGCATTCTTTCTTTAATTTAAATCATTCAATTTTCAATTCATTTCATCACCTGGAAGAAATGCTGCCTTTGAAAATGCAGTTGAAATATGGCTTTCAGAAAGGGACAGGAGATATTTTTAGTCCTATGAGGAGCTCATGAGTTCTTTTTCATTTCAGTAATGATTCCTGATTTTATTAATATTTAAGAATTAGAGTTGTTTTTATTAAGAAAACTCTTTTAATTACCTCAAACTTTTATTTAAAACAGAAAGGGGACTTATTTGAATAATTCTCTAAAGAGATATCATAATAGAGCACGACCAAGTTAGTTGAAAACCTGGGAATATATGTTGACCACCTTAATGTCCAGTTCCAGATAATTTCACCTCTGAGAATCTTAAGTGTAAGAATAATAAACTAGAAGGTAAATGCCCTTCTAAAACCCAATTTTGAAAACATTCTTTTTTATCTGTAAAATGTTACTGATTAAGGCATGGGAATAAATTCAGAATAATGCTGTTCTAAGACCATTCTCACTTACAACAACTTAAAGCTCAGAAGGCAATGGTATTATCATGGTTTCCAAACTCAAATCACCTAGGCATTTCCACCATTGTTTATTTGCTTTCCAAGGATCTCATATTGATCCATAGACAGACCATGATTATTTGGGACATAGAATATCTATATCATTTCACAATGAGAAAAATAAAATAAGAATGCATTCTTAACATTGAGACTAGTCTATGAGCATGAAAGAAGTAGAAACTCAGAAAATGTGAATCTTGATTCTCTGCTGTGGCAGAGAATTTAGGGTCTGCATATTTCTATTTTATACTTCAGGGAGATACCTTATAGATAATTTTACTAGAAAACTCTACTCAGTCCTGTTTGTTAGCTCAACAGTTAGAGCATATTTGCCCTTTGTGTACTAGTTAGGATTTGTGGAGCATGGTTTACCATGCTGGTTCCAAGTTAACATGTGAATAGGTTGTAAGTTTCTGCCACTCTCTAGAAGCCAAGATAAAAATCAAGGAATATGTTAAGACTTAAGTTCACTCCTCTTTTCAGTTTTGGGAAACTGAGGGCAAAATGATTTTACATTTTCTTATTTTCCCTTGTTAAAAGAAAAGAAAAATCTTACTGCTTGCTATCAGTACCTAAATAATCCATAGAAGATCCACCAATAGCTTTAGAACCAAATATTTGTGGCCCAGAAAGGGCCCAAAATGTCAATCACATAAGTTTTGGCAGACACAAAAATAATTGTCAAACTCTCTACATAAAAGCTTGGTTTAAGATAATTTTAAATAGTAAGAATCTATCTGATGTTAAAATAGCATTAAATGTGAATTGGAATTTGCTAGCTATAAAGGCCATTTTACTGATTAATCTGGACAGGAAATGGGTCATTTAAAATGTAGTCATATGCTTCTAATTGTGACATAGTCGCACACTCAGTGCCAGAAGGCAACATGACCAAGTAAATGAGATTGAGCAATAAAGGCATAGGAAAAGAATTAATAGCAAACAGGACAGTTTCAAATCTCTTTATAGACTTTTAGGTGAAAACATCTTTTAGCCTGTTTTTCTACTCTTAACCTAAAGGAGCACTGACAGAAGTTCGATGAAGTTAAGAATGTGGCAGAAATGGTTTCAAAATAGTGAGAAAGAGCCAGTATATAAGATGATGGCTTTGCCTGCCACTCTGGCCCAAAGGTAGGTCCAGAAAAGAGGCTTCACATTCCAAAGCTCCTCCCTTGAGTCTCAGTCTCACACTTTTTCCACTGCGCCGTGCATGTCCAGCAAGTGTTGCCTAAGAAAACATTGGCTAAAAGACCAATTTGAATTAGAAATAGGTTTGTCTGAACCTAGAGTTCATGGTTTTTACCACACCATTCTCTTGCTCAAAAATCCTTCAGTGGCCTTCCTTTCAAATGGGATGTGTTAACAAAGTGCATCATTCTCTTGGCATTCCATTTAGACTCTCTCGGTCTTGCCAATTCCATCTCCCACTGCTTCGCACAGGAAAGCTCTGCTGCATCCAAATCAGTCCATTTCTCAGCCTTTGTGCTCTTCTGCTGCTGTACATGTTTGATCAGGCTGTTCCTCCCATCTGGAACACCCCCTTCTGCACATTGTTGATTTCAATCCTACCCAACATCCAATGTTGGCATCAAAAAGCCACCTCTTTTGTAGATGTTTCCTGAAGAGCCCAGCCAGCTCCTGGTTCTTGCTTCCTTCTCTGGACACATAGAGATGTCCTCAGACACCTGAGACACCCGAGATGACTTACTGGGACTTTATCAGATTCTACTTCGTGTTGCATACTCCCTTTCCTGGAAAGCTGCTATAATGTTGCAAAATCCCGGATCATAGCAAAGTGCCTCTAACAGAAGGGATTAAATAAATAAACTCCCATATAACATCATGTGCACTTTTGCACTCCACAGTTTACAGAAAGCTTTCACTTATCTCACACTCTGAAGAATTAAATAAGCAAGCTCTCATACGGTTAATCTATAGAGTATACAGAGGGCTTTCACATATAATATCTTATTTCATAATACCCTTGGAGAAAGACCTGATAGATACTATGATCCTCATTTTAAAGACAAGAAAGCTCAACCAGAGAATCATGAGTGATTTGCCCAAGGTCACATACTGACTAAGGAGCCATACAGGGGTTTAGAGCTATTTTTTTGATTCCCTAATGCTCATTTGGCTTAATCATTTTTTCTGTGCCTGATGATTTTGTGATTTTAAACACTGTGATTTGGAGTTTTCTGGATAAAACATTAAAATGACCATGAAAAAATGACAATACTATGAGATCATAGAGATACGTAGGTAATAAACATAGTAAAGGTGTATGATTAGTATTTTAAATGACATGGCAATGATGAAAAACAGGAAAAAGAGCACGAGAGAGCTCTTGATGCTGAATTAAGTCATGAAAACTTAAGCAAGTCTAATTTAAAGGAAAAATGAAATGAAAATCTGGAAACAATGTTACTAAGTTAAGTGTGTTTGGAGTTTTTTCCTTGAATTTTAAATCATGCACTGAAAGAAGGAAAGAAATATTATAAAAAGCCACTAAAAATGAAAAAAGAGTATATTCACAAGTTATAGATTCTATTAACTAATCTGTTGTAGTGTTGAATTGCTAACATTTCTAAAATGCAAACTATGAGTCAGACACAGTCCTGAGTACATAGACTATATACTGTCCCTCATATCAGTGCTCAGAGGTGTTATTATCCTAACTTTTTGGAGGAAGGGGGACAAAGAATAGGCGTTGACACAGGTGTGATTTTCAACATATGCCACCTAACTTCTGAGCCCAAGCTGAACTTTGTATAATCAATCTTGTCATCAGGAAAATCTGAATCCAATGACTGTAGTCCATTTTAAGTCACAGTAAATATAGTTGGACTGTATTATATTTCTTAATAATTGTCCATATGTTTAAAAAACTATTAAAACCCCTTGAGCTCTTGCTAGAACTGCATACAACTTTAACAACTTAATATTTTTCCAGAGAACTTAAATGTCAAGTTTGGGACAAAATTGTCTCCAGCACAAACTCCTCTGTGCTTTGCAGTGTCTGCACATCTGTTTGCTTTTGCATATGTAAGAAATGAACACATGTGGCTCAGTTAGGGCTGCCAAATGTCTCTGTGAAAGGCGACATTTGCTTTAGGAGGACATCTCAGTCTCAGTGGTCCCCAGCCTTGCTGAATTTAATAATAAATACAGAGATTAATAGTTTTCAAGAGATATAACTTAGTTTTTTTCCCCTTAAAAAGTGGTTGTTATCCTTGTTGATGATCCATCCTCAAGCATTTTTGAGTTCAAGACCTCCTTTACACTATTGATAATATACAGTAAGAGCTAACAAATGGCCATTGAAATCAGACAGACATGGGTATGAATCTCAATCTTTCCTTTACTAACTGTGTGGTACGGGACTTTTACTGAACTTCTCTGAACCTCAGTCTCCTCATCTGTAAAAATATAATACCTGAGTCAGAGGATTTGGGTGAAGATAAAATAAAGTAATAAGTGGAAAATCCAGGGATCGTGACTAACACATGCTCCATAAATATTAGCTTAACAAACAACTGCAGAGAACATAGAGCGCATAACTAGAAAGTAGATTTTGCTAGACAAACAAATACAAATATATCAGTGTAGTTGTTAGAGAATAAAAGATTACAAACGCTTCTTTTGCCTTTTCCTTCTAATTTTCTGTATCTTCCAGAATTTCCATTAATAAATAGAATACGATTTTGCCGCCATCATTATTAGCTAAGGAAAGACATCATCTTACTGGCAGTAACAAGAAATCTCAGCGCACAGAAGTTGACATTGGTTTCCATTTCAGTTCACTTTGAAGAAATCAGACATAATCTCCTAAGGTTTTTTTTATTACATTCATTTTAGCAACCAATTTTTTTCATCTAATTAGTTCTGTGAACATGTTTCCAATGACTGAGCAGCTCACAATCCCCTAAATTCATGTTTTAAGTGTAAAGATGTGGATATTTTAGTGAAAAAAAAATTGTCGCTAAGTATAAAGAACTTAAGAGGTTAAGTTGGCATACTGAGAACACTGAACTTGGAAAAGGTGTCTCTAGCACAGTCGAAGGAAACTCTGAGGCTGTAATTTTAAACAGGCAGTCCCAAATTCTTTGGTAAACAGTGGTCTGGGATGAAGAAGACTGTTTCTTCTGGCAACACTCATTTGCAGGGCTTGTCAGTCTAGTTTGCGGCACTTGCTCTCCTTATAATTGGTAACCCCATTTTAGGGGAATATGGCTTTTCAGCAGGAAATCCACTTGCAACACCTGCTGTAGCACCCAGTGAATACCAGCTATTCTTGGCGTGAATTTCACTGTAGTATGATTAAAATAACCCTTACACAGACGGATCTTTTCTGAATAGAAGTACCTAGCATGAGATAATAAGCTGGCAAAAATGAATACAGGTACAGTTCCCAGCCAGGGGAACTATTCAGGAAAAAAATAAGAAATGGATGCTCTGAGCTATGTTTAGGCATTCTTTATTACAATTAGCCCAGAATAATTTATCAAGCTTAAAAATTCTCCAATGGTGGAATAATTGATGCTGGTATGACCGATCCTTATGTGGGTTGAATCAGTTCTTTCCCCCAAATCCTAGAAAGCTGACAATTGAAGTTATAGATGTTTAAAACTGAGGAACAAAGAGATGAGGGTTAGCAACTGTACCAACTCTGGTAGTAAATCCAGAAAAAGGTACATGCTAGATTGCCCTAAATTGAATGATAAACTGTGAGTCACCTGCTTTTGTGTGTTTTCCCCTTATCCTTTCAATTCTAAATCTGCCGCTTACAAACTTTGTGAATCAGCAGAGAGCTGGGAGCCGTGCTTTTTTTTTTTTTTTTTTAGTCTCGCTGACTTGTGGTTCCTAGTGTTTTTTTTCCAGGCAGCAGCCCCTGTGACAGCCGTTTCTCAGTAGGCTCTCTAGACATCCGATGTCTTCCAAAATCTTCAGTTTGGTCCCAGGTCCCTTTGAGACTGGAATGCTCAGTGTGGCCAGCTCTGTGGGTCAGTTTATAATATCTGTTATATTTTCCATTCATTGGACATCACAATGTTGTACACACCGCAGATGCAGTAGTGAGTGCTGCAGATAGGGACTCTGCAACAGGAGTACACAATTGGGTAAGGAGAGGCACTTTCCCTGGAAGTCCTTCAAATAACCACTGTGTTCAGAGCCCCCCTAATGCATTCAGAATTTGACCTGTGTCATAACATAGGGCCTAATGTTCCCTTCTGTGTCTTTCATAGCTGGAAGCAGATTACACTCCCCTGGACTTCATTTTCCTTTCTGGTGAGCTCCAGCTCCATGCCTGCTAATGGTGCCAGGATGCTCAAGCCTTGGAATGTTTCAGTGTAGAGTCATTCATTCTCTCTCAGGCAGGTCCAAACTCAGGTCACCAGAGGACATGGTGATTCCTCTATATATGTCTCATGTATACATGGCACATACAGAAAAGAAATGTTGATGTATCTTTGATTTTTCTTTAGTTTCCAAAGATGGCCATGAAAAAGAATCTTGAATGATCATAGAGTATATAAAAAATGGCCTTCCATGGCCAGCAAACATAAAAAATGTTCAACATCTCTAATCATTAGAGAAATGCAAATCAAAACCACAAAGAGATATCACCTAACTCCAGTGAGATTGGTGCTCACATGGTACTAATATCCTCCAGTGATTAGGGGTTTGTGGGGGTGGTAAAGTCACAACTAATGGATGTGGTGAGCATTGTAGAGGGGAAGGGCATGCCGCTAATCCTCGCTTGGGTGAGGCAAAGTCATAAAATGTAACCAAAATGTTTGTACCCTCATAATATCCTGAAATAAAAATAAATTTAAAAAAAATGGCCTTCCGGAAATGATGAGCAATTGGCCTGTGTTTCAACCTTGTCCCTGAGTCCTCCTCACTGCAACCCAAAATAAAGAATTGTGAAAGAGGTAATTTATTAATTTTTGTCTCTGTTGCTTGAGAATCTACATTTTGAGTAGAGAGAAGCAAACAAAGTGAAGAGAGAATGTTATCTAACTCCCTTTGATTTAATTCTATTTAAATGGTTTTCTATAGATTCTATGCCTTAAACTTGGATTAGTTGGGTCAAAGTGATGCTATTGTCACTTGTCTCTTTCTAAACTAAACTAACACAGAATCTTCCAAAAATTTTATAATTTATAAAAATAGTTTGCATATCCAGAAGGAGGCAAATAAATCCAAATATATTATATATTAAAACAATTCTCTATGGAATAACAGTATAATTTCCTTCATTTTACACTGAAAAATCATTGCTTATTATCACTTTAATTTTATTTGCAACATATAGCTCTATTTATATAGCTACATACATAGTTTATTTTATATGAGAAAATAGGTAGATAGAACTATTGGCACATATATCAGGCTACATTCTGCAGAACATTTTTATGCATCACTTTCTAAAGTAGTAATTCTAAGAAAGCTATCCAGACTAAGTATGGGAGCCTACATTATGCTAACATCAAAAAGCAATAAAATAAAACTTTCCAAAGCTTTTAGCTTTGGAACTCTAAATGTGGTCAACTAAAAATGATTTCCTGTTTCCAAAAAGGTTTTTTTCACTCTCAACAAGAAAATCCTCTCTCTGGAAATATCAGATGTCCTCATAATTATTTGATATTATTGTCCAGAAGAATCTGGGGAGAAAAAGAGAAGAAAGAAAGTGGGAAAAGGCCAACACAGTACAGGAAACCCTTTTGGGAATTTCAAAGGCAGTAAAATGTGGAATAAGTTAGCGCTGCGAAGACATTTCATATAGAAAGCCTGAAGGACTGAGTAAGGAAAAGAAATATTAGTATGAAGAACCATATAGATGTTATATGTGTAGCTTCATATTACAAAAATTAAACTAAAAAAGGGAAAAAAGAAAGCAATTAGAACCTACTAAAAGAGACATTTAGGAAATATTTAGGAGAGATATTTGAATGAATAATTACAATGACAACAAACTATGGAGTAGCTGCTCAAATATGTTCCTAAAATGAGACAGCTGTTGCTGCTTTTCTCAATTGGTTTATACCAAAGGCAGTTAACTGTCATTTGTTAATATGTATCATCTTTTATGCAAAAGTTAACAGATGATTTTAAGGAATAAAATCTTTTATTATATTGCCAATTTGTGTGTCTCTGATCATGCCATTCTGAATTGCCTTTACAAAGGAGTAGGTGTGAGAGGAGGGGAGGAGGGAGAAAAAGAAAAAAGAAAAGGAGTAGGTGAGGAAACTTCCAAGACAACATTCTACATAATCATGACAATCTAATCACCTAAAATGGAACAGAGAAAATTGTGACACCTTGTTTTTGGGCAATAACTGTTTTAATTAGCACTTTAGGTAACAATTGTGCTGAAAACGAAAGATATACTAGAACTTTTGTTCTTTTCAAACTCATAATAATTATGAAAAAGAATGGCTTGTGATTTCAGGAAAAACAATAAATACAGGTAAATTTTGAAAAGACACATTAATACTTTTTTGATACCTTGTATTCTGTGTAAAACTAAAACATGAATTGAGTTATTGAGTAAGAAAGACAAATTATGCCAAAACTTACATGTATGTCAATGAGAAGCACTTTGTAGGGTACGTGGCACATAGTAGTTGCTAAATATGGGTTTTGGGGGACTGTGGCACTGCTTCCAGGGTCAGAATGTCATACCCAGGCTATCCCCCTATAGGCTACCCACCTTTCCCTGGATATCCTCCTGCAGGTCAGGAATCATCTTTTCCGCCTCCCGGTCAGCATCCTTATTCTAGTGGCTTTCCTCCAATAGGAGGAGGTGCTTACCCACAAGTGCCAAGTAGTGGTTACCCAGGAGCTGGAGGCTACCCTGTACCTGGAGGTTATTCAGGAGTTTATCCTGGTGCCCCACAGCCAGGGGGAGTGCCATCTTATCCTGGAATTCCTCCAGGCCAAGGATTTGGAGTCCCACCTGGTGGAGCAAGCTTTTCTGGCTATCCACAGCCACCTTCACAGTTTTATGGTGGTGGTCCAACACAGGTCTCACTACCTGGTGGCTTTCCTGGAGGACAGTATCCTGGAGGACAAGCCCTTTACCCTTGTCAGCCTGCTGCGATGACTCAGAGCACTCAAGGAACAGTCAGACCAGCTGCCAACCTCAATGCTATGAGAGGTGCAGAAAGTCTCCATAAAGAAATGAAGGGTTTTGGGACAGTGGAACAAGCAGTTGTGGATGTCACGGCCAACCATTCCAATATCAGAGGCAAAAAATTAAACCAGCTTTTAAGACCATGTATGGCAAAGATTTAATCAAAGATCTCAAATCAGAGTTAAGTGGCAATATGAAAGAACTAATCCTTGCCCTGTTCACACCTCCTGCGTGTTATGATGCCTGGAGTTTACAGAATGTGATGCAGGGAGCAGGAACTCAGAAACGTGTATTGATTGAGATTTGTGCACAAGAACAAATCAGGAAATCCGAGATATGATCAGGTATTATCAATCAGAATTTGGACGAGACCTTGAAAATGGCATTAGGTCAGATACATCAGGGCATTTTAAATGTTTAAATGTTGTATCCATGTGCCAGGGAAACCGTGATGAGAACAAGAGTGTAAACTACCAAATAAATGGCTCAGGAAGATGCTCAGTGTCTCTTGTCAAGCTGGTGAGGGAAGAGTAGGGATAGATCAATCTTGCTTTAACATGATCCTTGCCACAAGAAGCTTTCCTCAGCTGAAAGCTACCATGGAGGCTTATTCTAGGATGGCTAATCGAGATTTGTTAAGCAGTGTGGGCTGTGAGTTTTCCAGATATGTTGAAAGTGGTTTGAAGACCATCTTGCAGTGTGCCCTGAACCACCCCGCCTTCTTTGCTGAGAGGCTCTACTATTCTATGAAAGGTGCTGGCACAGATGACTCCACCCTTGTCAGGACTGTGGTCACTAGAAGTGAGATTGATCTTGTGCAGATAAAACAGATGTTTACTCAGATGTGTCAGAAGACCCTAGGCACAATGATTGCAAGTGACACGAGTGGAGATTATCAAAGGCTTCTGGCCACTGTGGGCCAGTAGGAAGGATTTTTTGAATGGAGCTATTCATAGTTTATCCCTCAAGGCAGTGACTGACTGGCATGCAGCAATATCAACCATCACCTAACCAAAAGGGGTTTTTACTAAGGACTATGTCAGGGTAATGTGATTGGTCTGCACATGTTATTGCCTTAATACTAATTTTTTCCCTATATACAATCAATGTAAAGCCATATCACTATAATGTAGCAATATCACAGTGTTTGTTAAGCTTCATTCTCACTAATCTTATTCTAATCGGGATGTCAAATCAAATAAAAATCAAAACACTGAGTCTGTGTAATAATATTGTACAATTTTTTAAAAAGTTGATGAAAGCTCTGCCTTCCAAAGTCCTACTAGGTCTATCGGATAGTTAGAGTTGATAGTATGCCAAAACTGTATTACTTTTTTTTAAAAGTTCATCCCTTTTTAACTAGAAGAGTCATTTGTATCTTATTTTGCATAAATTGGTGCTCTATATTTATAAACACTTTCCACGTAGAAAACAGATTAGTATTACCTATAGCACTTTTTAAAAGAGGGTCAAATGTTTATGTGCTTAAAATACAGACTACTTTTTTCCAATTGTTTTTTAATTGAAGTATGATTGACAAATTTTGCATATATTTAAGGTATACAATATGGTGTTTTGATATAAGTATTCCTCTTGTAATGATTCATACAATGAAACTCAAGCTAATTATCTGTTACCTGACATTTTTTTTTCTTGTGGTGAAAACACTTAAAATCTACTACATCAGAAAACTGCAAGTGTGCAATACATTATTATTAACTATAGTTACCATTCTGTATGTTAGATCTCTAGAACTTAAATATATATTATAACTGAAAAAATTAAAAAATTAAAAATGAACACATAAATATGGATTTGGGGGGCTTTAGTAGAATGAATTTTGACTCTGAAGACTATTCAATGCTTTTCTAACAATTTACCCATAATTCATATATTTACTTGCTATTTTTGAACATATTGTTTTCCTCAAGAAGAACTTCAATTTGGAAAAGAAATGTGAAAAAGAATAGTGAGGGTACTATACATTAAAATGTATTATGCAATTTTAACAATTTTTAAATTCCATAACTGATATTAGAAGAGGCAGGTTAATGTAATACACTAGACGATCTAGAAGCATATACAAGATATATGCATAAACAAGTATATACAAGAATCTACTATGTGATAGAGGTGCCATTTTTAAATGATTAAGAAAGAAAAGATTATTTAGTTAATGAGCCAGCTGATTACTTGGGAAAAAAGAAGTTAGATTCCTGCTTCATGCCATGTAGCAAAATAAATCCCAAATATAATAAAAATTAAGTATAAAAAATTGAAACACTGAAATACTAGAAGAAACGTAATGGCTATATAATTTTGAGGTGGGAGATACTACTTTAAATCATAGCATAAGTAATATATTTATGAAAATTAGCCATATGTTCTAAAACAAACACAAATTTAGTGAGAAGATTGGCATTGTTTTACAATTTTGCAAATCTCTTTAATGTCTGACTTAATAGAAAACATCTGGAATCTCATATTTGCCTCAGCATTCATCTGTGGTGATATCATATGTCATGTAGTTGGAAAACTCCACTGTAAACTTGCGAAAGAATAAAAGCAAAAAAGGCAGATATGTCTTAGTACTATTATGAAAATAGTTTTGACCTTTTAGGCCTCTGAATAGGCCTCTGGGTCACATGGGGACTCTGAATCACATTTAGAGAACCGCTGGTATAGGGCAATGAAATGCATGTAAATCTTTAAGTTGATTGTATCTCTAATGGACCAGTTTCACTTCCATTGTTATGGAAAATATTTATCTGTATTATATGTAGTTTCCCATAAGTCATCAGTTTCCTACCTCTATCAAGCTGCAAAATAGCCTAGGCAATTAAAGATGTGAGCTCTTAAAGAATTGGATAATCCCCCAAAAGCTCTGAAATCACCCTGCACTGCACTGAAAGGATACCCTATAATCTCATCTGCCCATTTCTCAGTCTATCTTCCCCGCCACCACCACTTTGTACCACCGGCCTCCACCACATTTAACTTGCTGGTATGCAAAGACCATGTGAGGTGGGTAAGTTTCTAGATGGTAATACAATGAAAAGGAAAGTAACTGAAACTCCTTCCAATGTAGTTAATGTAGTTAGTTCTTTATATTTCTACACTTAGGTCCTCATGAAATTCCCTCTTTCACAACCTCCCTTTTCTTTATGTTCACATTTTCCAGAAGAAGTCCTTTTTCATGTTCCTTATTTCAGTCCTTTAACCTTTATTTTAGGGAAGTATTATCACTTTCCTTAGCAGGTGGAAATTTTTCTGTTCGGTCTATTCTATGTCTAGCAACTCAAATGGCACCTCTTACTTATGTCAAATGTTTGTGATAATCTCTTTTGTTCAGGAAGTTGGGGTGCATTCTAACTACATGACTGTAAGTAAATATGATTGTTTCAATTGAGGTTCAGTATGTACCCCAGAGGAAAACTTCCTTCTTTTCATACTCGGTCATCTGGTACATAATCCTCATCAACATGGGCACTAAAATTCTAAAACCAAATCTCATACTCAAAGCCCACGCATGCACACCTGTGTCTACGTGTGGGTGCATGTGCATGAGCACGCGTGAAATGAAAGGCTATTTTCTTCTAGCTTTACTTTGGCCTGTCCTTTTCATAGCAATAGATGCCACCACTGTTATTCTTTTCCTTTCATGTCCCACTGCATGCAGTGTCATTACAAAAGGCATAGTAAGTACAAATGGCTTCTCAGGAAGTTTCCCTTCCTGAGAAGCAGTATCTCCAAATGATCGCCCCTTGTAAACGTATGTTTGGAGAGGGGGGTAGAGATGAAGAGAGCTTCATATATGTCTGCATATGCACATACACAAAACTTACACCTACAAGGTGGACATAGATAAGAAAGAGCAGCCCAGACATTTGAAAATTTTCCCACATTACAGGCCTTATTTTGTGTTTTTTATTGATGTATGGGAAACGAGTCAGTAAGTATTCTCATTATCAAAAATCCTAAAACATTATTAATCCTAAACATGACATTGGCACTATGAACGACTTCTTCTTCCACATTCTCAGTGTAAAACTAGAATCATGAAGAGGCCCAAGTGTGATTCTAGAGTTAGAAAATGAGCTAACTCTGACCACATGGAGCAGGCTTTAGTGAGCTGTACCATAAATTCCCCATCTTCTCTCCTTTCTTCTTTCCCCCTTCTCCTCTTCGTCCTTCTCCCGCTCCTTCTCCTCACAATGTGGACATGAATAAGATTGAGCAGCCTAGACATTTAGAAATTAAATGTCTCCTTTCTCCTCTCCCTTTTCTTCTTCCTCCTCCTCCTTCTTCTTTTTGATGCATGGAAGCAGAAATGGCAGCAATGTGAAGCTTTTAGCCTAAATAAAGATTGCAAACTCTAACCCATGGCTTAAATCTGGCCCTCCACCTCTTTTTGTATATCCGTGAGTTCAGAATATTTTTAACATTTTTAAATGGTTGAAATTAATTCAAAAGAATAATATTTGGTGACACATGAAATATATATAAAATTCACATTTTAATATCTTTAGATAGAATATTATTGGCACACAGTCACACTCCTTTGTTTAGGTATTATGTCTCAATGCTTTTGTGCTATCCTGACAAACTTAAACAGTTACAGCAGAGACCATATGTGACACTCTCACCACTTCACACTCCTGCTCAATGGACTGCAAATCACAGTGATGTAATTATAACTCAACAGCGTTTCAAATGTCATGCATGTTGCTATGCCACAACAGGACTTTTATAAATTACCAGTGTATACCTATCATGGCAAAACAAGAAAAGAAGATAAAATTAGACTTTGAAAGTTATGTTTTTAAAGCATAATGGAGTGTGCATTATTTTATTATTGAATTACAATAAATTGTATTTATTATGCAATGATACTATAGCTGTACTAAAAGAATACATTATACATCAACATTACCAAATTGAGCATGAGCTACAGTATTCTCAACTCATAAAAAAAGCACCAATCAGAAAAATTTGAAAATTTAATGTAGACTTTTTTTCACAGCAGAATTTCTTCACACACACACAGACACAAAAACTAGGCTACAACCATAGTAAATATCCAAATTGTTCATTTGTTAGCCAAGCTAGAAAATTCATTTAAAAATGATGAATTAATTAAATAATATTTGACTGTAGCTGTAGAAAAAAATGCCCCCCCCAAAAAAAAAACCTGCTTAAGACTATAAGTCTTTTAACAAGAACAGCAGTTCAAAAGTTGAAGACATTAGGAGCAATGTCAATAGTCAATTAAAAAATAAGAGAAATTACTTTTAGTGGGTTTTTTTGACTCTGGATAAATTAATAGATGTTACAAATACTGCTGACTTGTTATTTATTTGAGGGATTAATAACAAGTTTGATATGACTGAAGAATTAGGGTATATGAACAATCTCTGTGGGATAATTACAAAAGAGAATATTTTCCAAAAAAACTGAGAAAGCACTAATTCAATACAATCTGAAGTGGTATCTGCTACGATGTGTTACAACTAATTGTGGAAAAAAATATATGCAGAGCAGAAAATGGCTTAGTTAGACAAATTTATCAAGCTTTCAAAATTGTCTTGAACCAAAAGAATTGCCCTCAATCAGTACAATTGAATACTAAATAGCTTTGTCAATTTGCTTTTGCTTTTGTTGCAGACTTGATCATTTAATTAATTCAATCTAAAATTATAAGGCAATACAGAGTTTATATGTGAAATATACTGCAGTAAAGTCATTTTGGCAACTGTTTTCTTGAATGATAATTTTGAATCACATGCTTGCAAAAGTTAAAATAAGAGTCAAGATTTCTTTCCCTAAATGAACATTTAATGAGTATATTTTCTGAGTTCATGCTACAGTTCCAGCAGCGCTTTTCATACCTTGATGCAAATGGAAAGGAAATTTCTTATTTCCAGATCCATTTAACTGCACAATCGAGAAGCTTTCAAATAACCTTCAATTGGAAGTTATTAATCTGAAATGTAATGACATGCTAAAAGTCAAATATCAAAAGAAGAATCTAATAGAATGTTGTTAATATATTTCAAGTTTTAAATATGATTAAAATCATATGCTAGTGAGTTGATAATAGTATTTGCAGTATTATCTGTGTGAAAAGACATTTTGGAAGACAAAATACATAAAATTTAATTACAGATAGCATTAACAGATGAATATTTGTAATTGGTTATGATAATAGGAATCACTGACTTTGAATTTCAAATAAGCAAAATGTTATCCCCAGCCCCAAAAAGGAGAAGTTCATTTTTCTCATTACTATACTTGTATTACAAAATACTACTCTGTAGTACTCAAAATAATTTGAATACTATAGTATTCAATTACAATTTTATTATTTTTTAACTTTATCAATTAAAAATTGTGTGGAAATTTGTTTATTTTCCTATCTATATAATTATCTACATAATTTCCATGATTTTGCCTCTTGGACCAAAAAGCTTAAAATATTCATTATCTAGACCTTCACAGAAAAAGTTTGCTGACCCTTGATCTAAATGAGACAAATTTGAATTCTGGTTCCACTGGCAGAATGGGAACTGAAAACTGATGGCAGGAAAAAGATGCTGGAGAGGAGAAACCAGTGAAGTTGAGCTGGAAGCTGTCTTGAAGCCTGCGGGAAAAGAGATTGACTGCAAGGATCATATCTGAGATGTTCTCTCAAAAGAGAGCAGAGGCCACCATGAGGATTGGTTCTCCGATGCTCAGAATTGCCAGGAATTTTTAAAGATTCTTTGAACAAAAGGCCTTAGAAAAGACTGAATCAAAGTGAAATTCTTTCAATTGCACAAATAAAGAAACGTAACATTATTTTATTCCCAAAGTTGCTAAAACCAAACACTGATTATGCATGCACGGAAACATTCTGAAAGGTGTGCCCAACATGTTAATATCAGTTACTTCCAAGTCATGGGTCATAGGTTCTTTTATTTATTTTTTGCATTTCTCTAATATTTTCCCCCTGATTTTTCAACAATGAATATTTTTGTTATTTTACTCTTTTACTTTTCTCCCATCTTTTTTCCCACGATGTTTTGACAGTGACTATATTTTATTTACTTAAAAATCCATATTTTCAAAATTACTCCATTTTAAAAGGTATTTCTTATTAATGTTCAAAAATGATTGTGATAGAAGACAAATGTTACTCTTTATTTTCATATTATTAATACTTATAAAGAAAAAGTGCAGCAGTTGAGAAGAAGGAAGGATCACTAGGTTAGCTATGTTATTTTCTCTGCAAACATTTTTTTGCTGTTTATTTCTTCAAGAAAATAAAATTTTAAAAAATTAAAGGAATGCCCACTTAGAAACTAGGAAATGATGTTCTTAGGTAACTGAGTACACCCGTATTATTAAGAAACACAGAAGGAACCGCTGTTGCTAAAAGAAAGATAAGATTGTTTTCTCCTAAAAAATAAGGTATATTTTAAGATAGGCTTGAAAAGAAGAATTAACAGTCTTTTTGTCATGTCATAAAAGAAAATTTTTATGGGTATGCAAAGTTACATTGTGTTTATCTGTAAAAATTATCTTATGTTTTAAAAATGTAATCCATTTGCATTATCCCACCTTGTTCACAGCCCTGGTAGTTAAGACCCCTGATAATTCATCTTAAATTATGATGTCATGATGTGCCAAATGCCATTCTCATTTAACATAAGCATATGTATATAACTATGAGCCTAAGAAAACATCAGTTTCCGAGAGAAATATCATTCTAGACATCTAGCAGTGGGGCCAGGGTAATCAGGCCTCAGGATATTGAGACACTATCATTCTTCCTTCTATTAACTTTGTTTGTTTCCATAGTTATATATTTGTAGGGAAACTGTATGTTTGCTCTAAACAGATGTTTGAGTTTGTTTATCATGTTAACATAGAGAACATTTAGAAATGTTGGATAATTTCAGTGTTAGGAGATGACATTGGCCAATGTGGGTATCATTAAAGCACATTCTAGATGCTTAATAAGTTGTATATATGTTTACTTTTTCTGAAACTAAGGTCAACTCTTGGTGTCATATTAACTTCCAATGTTTTTAGAAAGAAATAAAGAAAGTTTAGAGAAAATCAGAGCAAGGACTATTAAAATAGCTTTTCACTTCATTTCCCAACATCTTATAACACAGAACTAGGCTTTGTACACACTAGTGTACAAAGATTATGCCTTGTCTGAAAATAACCAAGCCAAGAGAATAATCACTTTCCACATAGTATTTTGCTTGCAAATTCATAATCAAAAGGTGATATTTATCATTCCTAACTTCCTCAAAGATATGGGGGATGAAGGAAGACTTTTATAATAATCTCTTTAGAATAGTTTCTCATGTGAAGGAAGTGCAGAATCGCCAGTGTTTTCTTTTTTGCCAGCATACCTCTGGGAGTTACACTGGGATTAAGTCTACTCTAATCACCAATCGTTAGCTGACAAAGGTGGGCTTTGAACTGGTGAGTTCAAACATAGAGTTCGCTCATGTATGAAAAAGGAACAAACAAGTCCAAGTCAAAGCTAGTCTTGATCACTTGTCTGGCAATCCGTCATGTGCCTTCCATGGAAAGCTGTTTCATATACAAAGTATTTGCTTTGCTATACTTTATAGAGATACAACATATGCACTAAAAATAGCCCGAGGCCCATTATTTTCTTGGTTTCATAACTTTAAAAATTAGCTCACATTTTGAAAAGTACAATTTCTTTATCACATTTTATTTCATTATTCTACAAGTTAAGGTTTTCCTTTCTGTTATAACAGTAATATAATAAAATCACACAATAGTCACAAAAATAAGACTTTCCTGAAGATAAGAAATATATACCAAATTCCATTGCTTATTAAATATTTTGCTATGCTTCATAAAATATCTATAGACATTCAGCTTATCCAATTACTGTTTCTTTTAAGGACAGCTTTTGGAATACAGAGTTTAGTCTTTTATCCTAAATAGTAAAAAGAATGTTGTATACCTTAAGTTTACCTTACGGAGGATAAGCTCCGAATCTAAAAGTCATCATCCTCAAAGAACTTTTAAGTGAAATTGCCAGAGCGGAAACAGCCTTCCCAAGGAGCATGAAAGACAAGGCTATAAAAGAAGTGAATGGGGAAGAGAGAGGACAGTAGGCCTAGGACAGAGGGACTCCTTTATTAGGGTACACTGTGTTTAGTAGAGTCTGGAAGGAGAGGAGTACAAAACTAATAATCTGGCTCTTTGGTAGGGGACATTTGTTTCGCAAAGTCTGGTTTTTATTAAAACCAGAATCGGTAAAGGCTTCTCCTTTACCTTACCTTATATCCATTCAGTTGCTAAATCCTGGTGGTTCTGCCTTAAAAATTTCTCTTGGGCATATTGAATAAAGACAGAAATCTATCAATTAATAAAGGGAGATCCTTGGACTTATTATTTCTCAGGTGATAGTGAGATGCCCCTTCCTGATTTCTGGGAGACCTGACCAATCTCGGCAGTGTGCCTGGCAGTGGGTGAGCACAACAGTCAAGATGCAGCTCTAGGAAAAGAAAAGTGGTGAGTCAAACTCGTATCAAGGACTTCATATTAAAGAACAGTTAGGTATCCAGGAAAATTAGGACAGAAGGGAATGTTAAAACTCACAAGTTATTTAGTAGACAAGGCTTATCCCAGGCATACAAAACATCATGTCTTGGTGACACGACTTCATTTCAAGTGCCACCCAATGGTGTGCTGAGCTTCCTGGTCTACTTCCTAACTTGCCATGATCTTCTTGGTTGGCTTGTATGTGGCCACTAAGGAATGTGGAGAAGGAAAAGGCAGGGGACACAAGGCAGAAGCCAACAAAATAAATCTAACATCAGCCACTCTTCAAACTTTCACAGTATCATGGGCTTTGTTTATCACTATGCCTTTTTTGTTATTGTATTAATATTTTATAATTTGTTAAGCTACTATGGGACTTGTGTTGGCATAGGAAAGTCGTTTTCTCTTCTCTTTTTTTGACACGTAAATAGTTTATTAATCATTTGATCACATCAAAACTGCCAAGTGCCTAGGTGTGGAGACGTGATGAACTGGGTTGTGGATAAAATTGGATAGTGTAATTAATGGTAAATTGATGGGTAAATAATTGAAGCTCTCCTAGAATTTAACTGGCAGGTTTGATCAGATGGGTGAATTGTTTGTCAAATGTTTATCATTATTGTAAGTATTTCAATGACAACTATTTTTTTATTCAATTCCCCTTTTTTGTCACTGTAATGGACTGTAGGACAACTATTTGTGTTAACTAATTCATTTCCTTGATTTTCCTCATTAAATTAATCAAAAATTTCAGCTTAGTTGAAGAGATTTAATGCTTTATATTTAATGCCATGTGGTAGTTATCTTTGTCTTTCAGGCCATCAACTTTTTTCCCAGACTTGACTAAAATAAAAATATTTTAAATGCTGTACTTTTGACTCCTCTTTACAAATACTTTATATTTGTATTTTTTAGCCACTTCTATGAAATGCAAGTTTAGTAGAATTTTTTAAGCTCTTTGGCCAGCTGGTACTGGAATCCACGATGCCAAAATGCTATCATTTTTTAAAGCCCTGAAATACCTTCTACTCAGCTGAAAATAAGAAGAAATAGAGAATTTTATGAAACCTTCACAGTACTTTCCTATGGGCTTGAAACTCAAGGGGCTTGGATAATTCATATGCCCAAATGTGTGGGTGCTTGTCAAATTTAAGCACTTTTTAAAGTTTTTCTTTTTAGCCTTTATAGTATCAATTAAGAAAACTGTTCAACATCTGGGGAAGGCCTGAATATCTTTCATATTTCTATCAGCTGGAAATGAGAAAAAGAAACACATTCCATATGAAACACATTTTTCTGAAAGACAAGTATGCAGAAATGTTTTCTCTAATAGTATCTACTTCATATAGAGACAAGTAAAGCAAGTTTTTGGGGGGGTTGTGGGGGGACACCTAGATGACAAGCATGATAATGTTCTTTCTGGTTTATTTCATAATACTTTCCCTTGCTAAAACAATGTTTACCTGATTTGGGGTTTCTCATCTTGTCCTCTTCCTGGCTTGGCTTTTAACTTTTAAACTAAAAATAAAGATAAATGAATGCAGAGAACGATTTTTACTAGCAAATGTCTCACAAGAAATAACTACAGTCTCGTAAAGTTTTATCTTTTTTGATTTGTTGCAATTTGGGATGTAATAAAAACATAAGGCAAGGCTTCACATAGTGTCCCTTGTTCTAAACGCAGCACTTTTCTACCTACCTTCGTTAATAGAACTTATAAATTCTTAAACTGTAGTACACTAAGATTTAAAAAATCTTAACATTGTCAGAGTTTTGCAGAGAGACAGAGACTGTACACAGAAACTCAGTATAGCTTCTAAAGTTACCAAATTAAATAATATGTGACAGAATGTCCAATTTTTCAACAAATACCATTTGAATAAATACAAGATTTGAAGATAATCTTATTGAAATCTGAAATACAGTATTTCATATCAGATAGAAGATTGAAAATAAATTTTGATTTTAACAAATCTGCAATATTTCTGTTTCAAGTGCATTTTATAAGCTAAGACTTAAACACACATTGGTTATTTAATATCAAGTTTTGGAAAATGATATAGTAATTCTTAATTTTTCCAAGTAAACTTGTACTCTGCAACACTAACTGAACTACCAAGAATATGTTGTTTCCTTGAAATGTGTTACTTTAACAAAATGATACTTTGCTTCTCACAGTGGGAGGAAAAAAATCTTGTATCACTTTACGTGGGTAATATTAAGACAATAATATTAGAAATCTTTTAACATGGCAAGCTAAAACTGTTCAGTAATTTCCTGAAAGGCCTGTGAATAGACTACTTTACAAAAATGTATGCAAATAGATTAATTTTAAAATTGAAAAAAGTATCTTGCTTGTATGTTAGGGAGAAGTTGAATGGTCTACAAAACTTGTTAAGTCTTTTGAAATTTGCAGTTTCTTGGCTCTCAAACAATATGCCATTTGAAACCATTCCTTCCAACTGAATCACTGACTCAGGGCAGAGCATGGTGCTTAAATGCCAGCAAAGACATAGCCCTCTGACTGTGATCTTATATTCATGATATAGTCTCATGTTTTGGATTTTCGCATTCTTATAAAATGTAAGTCATGCTTGTTTATCACAATCTGAGAGCTTCTAATATGCAAATACTGTGTCTAATTCATCCTGGTTTCTCTCCAAGGTTCTCCATACAGCAGGGGATTGTCCAGTGTTTGTTGAATTGAATTCATCTAAGGTAGGCTTTCTTCTCTCCTTGTAATTTTACATTGTGACTTCTACTCTGCTTTTTTTATTGTGTTTCTGTGTTATACCACAACTTACTGATTTGGAACTACCTTTACTAAATTGCCTGTTTGACTCAGATTAAAACAAATAAACAGTAACATTTTGGAAACTCCAGCAAGGGGTAGGAAACAGAAGGAATGTGCTATCAGGGATTTTTCTATCTACTGGGGGATCTGGTGCAGTAAAAAAGAACACAGGTTAAGAAGTCAGATGAGCTTGTTTTTAAACTTCTGCCATTTCCTAGGAGAAGACAATTTTTCACTGAGTTTTGGTTTGTCATCTGTAAAATGGGAAGAACAGGCTTCCCCTGAGGAATGTTGGGAAGACAAAATAAGAATATTACATGTAAAGCATTCAGGATAACACCAAACACACAAATGGTAACTATTAAAATTCGAACCAGAAAGATTATGATGTTGCAAAATAAGAGATTTCTTTTTAGGTCACATTCCTAGCTTAGAAATGACTCACCCTGTCAAAAGAGGTTTCAAATTGCCCCCTTTCACTTCAGTGATATGTGAAAAAGGCTGATCCCATCCAGACAATCCAACTGCCAAGGAGAAGACAGCTGAGTGCACCCAGCTGAGTACACACAGCAACTCTCTGCCACTTCCAGGGTTGGCAAGTCCGCATTTCTGATAAACATAATCGGAAGCAAGTGGCATCCTTCAGAAATCAATCAATAAAATCCTGAAAAATTCTTGTGATAAAAGACAAAGAGGGACACATTGGCTCGTAAAATAAAATCCAACCATAAAATCAAATGATACATACCAACAAAACTTTTTTAAAAATGTGTAGTCAAAAATTTAGGTCAAGCACAAATTTAAAAAAAATCTCAAAATATACTTAAATTGAACAACATCTCCCTTCTAGGAGGTGGAACTTAATTTTTCCCAGTCTTAAATGGGAAAAATGATTCTTAATGATTTGCTTCCAAAGAATAGAATATAGAGAGGGTGGAAGAGGGAGGGAGGAGGGATAAGAAACTTTACAGTGGAGAAAACTGACCAACACTACGTCCAGGTGATGGAGGTTAACATCACCAATAAGAAGTCGTGTCTCCTGCCTAACCTTGAGAAAAGTATCAGACAAACTCAAACTGAGGAACACTCTACAAAATACCTGATCAATAGTAAACTGATTAAACTTAAAAATGTCAAGATCATAAGCAACAAGGGAAGACTGAGAGACTGTCTCAGACAAGAGATTAAGGGGACACAACAACTAAATGTAGTGTGGTATTCTGGATGAGATCCTGGAATAGAAAAAAAAAATTAGTAAAAAACAAAACAAAACAAACAAAAAAACTTGTGAAATACATATCAACAAAATACATATCAACATAATGACTGCACTAATTTACATTCCCACCATTCCCCAACAGTATATAAGAGTTTCCTTTTCTTCACATTCATACCAACACTGGTTATCTTTTTGATAATAGCAATTTTAGCAGGTGTAAGGTGATCTCATTGTGGTTTTAATTTGCATTTCTCTGGTGATTAGTGACGTTGAGTATTTTTTCATATACTTGTTGGCCATTCTTATGTCTTCTTTAGAGAAATCTATTCAGCTCCTTTATCATTTTTAAGTTGAGTTATTTATTCTCTTGCTGTTGAGCAATGTGAGTTCCTTATATTAACTCCTTATCAGATGTATGGCAAATATTTTCTCTCATTCCATACATTTCCAACAACATTTAATATAATGTCCTACATTTAATAAATAAAATGTAGAGATTTGTCCTAATGGAAGACATTATATTAAATGAAATAAGCCAGACAAATATCAGAAAATCTCATTTATATACAGAATCTTGAAAAGTCTAACTCACAGAAGCAGAGAGTAGAGTGGTGGTTACCAAGGGGTGGTGTAGGGTGAGGCAGGGTGATTGGAAAGATGTTGGTCAAAAGATACAAAATTTCAGTTCGACAAGAGGAGTAGATTCAAGAGATCTATTTGCACACCATAGAGATTAGAGTTAATAACAATGTATTGTATACTTGAAATTCATTAAAAGAGTAGGTTTTAAGTCTTCTTGTCACAAATAAATGATAAACATGTGAGGTAATGCATATGTTAATTAGCTTGATGTAGCCATTTTACAAGATATACATAATTTCAAAATATGTACACTGTAAATATGTGTGTACATCATTTTTGTCAATTAAAATAATTAGAATATATTATTATGAGACTGTTAAGAATAATAAGATTATACATAATGTTTTTAATATTCAAAAGAGACTGAAAGAATGTAAATGTACCAACCATGTATTCAACTCAAAAAGTCAGGGGAAGCGTTATAACTCTTTTAGAATTTGTCTAGCAGGTTTTCTGGTTCTTGCTGGAAGACCCCCTCACACACACGCAAAAAAAGAAAAAATAAATTTCCATTTCTCAGTGGTGAACTGTGATAACATCTCTTCATCTTTAACTTGAAATCAAAACTATCAGATTGTTTTTTTATAATTTAAGGAAGGTGACATTAGGGCACAAGACTTTCAAATTGGCTTCTACAGATCCAGTGATTTCAATAGTTTGAAGTTTTATAGCTAAAATTATATTTGTGTATGTAACTATTAACTAATCTGTAAATTGCAGTAAACATTTGCGATTATTAAATGTTTTTAAAAAAGTGTAAAATGTCAGGGAAAAATACAAGAAAATAAACTCTAGGAAAGGACTCTATAGATATTAAAGTAAAAATCCAGCGTTTGAAAGTCAGAAATTAGTAGAATCAATAAACTTGAGCTATGAATCTTTAAGGAAAAACTATAAACTTTGTAAAGTAATCAAAAAACAATGTAGAAAACACAAAAATTAGAAATGGGAAGAGAGATAAAAGATGATCAATTACCCTGAGGCTCTTTATAGATGCAAATATCTCAATAACATGAAAGATTTTCTACACAATATGTCGTTTCAGTTCATTCAACAAAAATATAAAAACTTCTAGCATTAACTAGCCATAGTATAACTTAAAAAAATTATAAATGTGAGCAGATAGAGCATTAGTAGAGTTCCTCCACGTTACTCAACCTTTTCTTCTGGGCTTTACCTAAGTGTGAAGTTCCAGGACCAAGTATCCAATATGAAAGTAAATGGGCTGGACCTTGCTGTGGTCATGGATTAAAGAGGATCTGGATCCCAAGTGTCTGGCACAGGTGGGTTCAAGTCCACTGAGAACAAGAACTGGGTCCAAATAAAAGAGTATTTAATTTATGAAGAGCAAAATGGAGCTAAGGGTTTTCTTGGAAGAGCCTAGGTGCAAGTTCGTGAGTCTTTGGTGTTACAGAAGCCATGTGTGTGGACAAGATGGCCTGCAGTTACAGAATAAATAGGATGCTCATGACCAAAGCTATGCTTCCAGCTCCTCTAGCTCCCTCCCTAACAAAAACTAACAAAATTAAATGGTAAAGGCAAGCTGAGTCATTTGCATTTAAAATGAATATGATAGACCCATATTTGATATCTTTAATACATAAAATTCTCTTACAAATAAAATGAAAATTATTAACATTTCAGGGAAAAAAAATTGCCATAACAATTTGTTATAGACTGTGTCCCCCCAAAATTCATATGTTGGAATCCTGACCCCCAATGTATTAGGAGGTGAGACCTTTGGGAGATGATTAGGTTTTGAGGCTAGAGACCTCAAGAGTGAGATTAGTGACCTTATAAAAAGGACCCAGAGAGCTTTCTCTTGTTTTTATCCCACCATGTAAAGATACAATGAGAAGTTGGCAGTCTACCTCCAGGAAGAGGGCCCTGATCCAACCATGCTGGTATCCTGATCTTAAACTTTCTGCATCTAGAACTGCAAAAACCGTATTTCTGTTGTTTATGAGCCACCCAGTCTATGGTACTTTGTGGGAGGCGAACATGATAACCACTACACTGTGGAAACAATGGTACTTTGTTATAGCAGCCCAAACTCACTAAGACAGAAATATGTATGTGGGGGGCTGTGTGTGAATCCCATAAAATGAAATATAAATGTCCCATAGGAAGCTATAATGACTTGCAAATAATAAAATGAATAAACTTTTTTTAAACAATCAAAGTTGAAAAACTCTTTTGAAATATTGACCTCAAAACCAAAAAGGATGAGGTTAGCTTGACACTCATAAATACCACTGGGGCTGTATTTAATATTAGAGGGCAATGTTCTGGCAGCATATATGGTAAGCATTAGGAAAGTTTATTTTCTTAGTAATTTCATTCTTAGAAAATAAATTTAGAGAAGTAGTTAAATATTTATGTACAAGGATGTTCACTGAAGCACTGCTTTTATAAAAGAATTCTAGCTGAAGCATCTTTTTTAATAAAGTCACAAACAGTTGACATTTCCAACAATAGAGGAATGGTTAAACAAATTATAAAACATACATAGGATTAAGAAAATAAAAGCTAATAACAATTATGCTTTAATGAAATAGATAAGATCACAATAATGAAAACCATGTAAAATATGATTCCAATTTAGTTTTAAATATATGCATACTAAAATTCAGGGGGAAATATATCAAAACATTAACATTTTTATCTCTGTGTGATGCAGTCATGGATGATTTTTATTTTCTCCTTTATTCTATTTAGGCTTTTTCTCTCATTTTCCCACAATAAGCATGTATTACTTTTAATAAACAGAAGACAATAAAAGCAATAAAAATGAGCTTAAAAGATGTGGTATTGAAATGCTTTTCTTTGTGCAATTGCACAAGTAGACTCAGTAGTCAAGCCCCTCAGGAAAAAGGGGACATCTCAGCACAGATGGCAGGATAAAAATGCAATATAGGGAGCACAGAAAAATGATTCAGACTGAATCAAAACAGAGACAATTCCCTTAGGTGGGTGGTTTTCTAAAAATTTGGCACAGAAAATATTCATCTAGACTAGATCTTGCCCAGAAGCATTAAAAGAAAAACAATCGAAGACAATGACAGCGGTTGGGACAGGGAGGCCAGGGGCGCTGGTGCCCTGGTGCCCAGGGTTCCCTGCAGCAGGCTCAGCAGATGAATTAGGTCTATGTAAAACAATTTGGAAATCAAGGCAATCATCTTAAGTTAAGGTCTACTATCAACCACTGCCTAACAAGGATGAGCTGGGCATTATCAGAATCTGTGGTATAATCTTCATGGTTTACTGCATATACAAATGTAAGAAAACTTAGGAAGTTCTCATGACGCTACAGGTTGATTCATTAATTCTCCACGAATTCATCCAGCCTCTCTGTTAAAACTTTAGTTAAACAATACCATTCTAAGATCCATCCCCAAATTTGCTTTCTGTATCCTTCCTTGCACCTATGTAATATGATTTTAAAAATTTACATTATGTAACATTTTATTTGCTTGATGAGAGGAGCTCTATTTTCCTTAACAATAGAAAGCTGCTTATTTTCATTAATGAAAAATAACCATGGTTTGTATACCAGAAGTTTCCTCCTGAAACTAGTGAACCTTTTTGTTCAATTGCATTTGTAAGTAAACTTGCTGATGAAAAAAAAAAATACCATTTTAGGTATTAACATCAATAGGTACTCGGCCTTGGAGGATGCTACCTGATCTTTAGCATTATCCAGATGAGAAAAATGGAAAAAATAAATGTGAGTGAATCTGAAAAGGACTGTGGCACTGAGAGGCCAGTCAGTTTTGGCTTGATCACTTTTGCCTCTGCTTAACATGAAAGGAGAAAAGAATCTCCTGTGCCTGGGCCACACTGAGCCTGGACAGGAATGTATAATGTTCATAGCAACAAGAGCAGCAGCATGAACCCAGCCACGCTATATCAAAGCTGAGCTTACCCTGGCAACTGCAGCTGCAGTGAGCAGGGGCCTGCAGAGAATTGAAACATTCGTATAGGTCTTACTTATTGAATCTAGTAAAACTTTTCAGAGGTTTCAACAGCTGGCCTTTCCTCACTAGAGTACCAGTGGCTACAGTAGAGATAAATATGGGCATCTCTTCCTACTGTATGGGAAACAATAGCACAGAAGCATATTCTAGAACTATGCTGCCCAATGTGTAACCATCAGCCACATGTGACTATTAAAACTCTTAAAACTCTTAAAATTTGTCTTGTTTGAATGGAGATGTACTGTAAGTGTGAAGGGCACACCAGATTTCAAAGACTTAGCGCAGAAAAAGAACATAAAGTATCTCAGTAACTTGTCATATCGATTTTAGGGCTAGCTTTAAATTTCTGCCGGACAGCACTCTTATAGAACAAACAAAATTTGGGCTGCTCTTCTTAGGCCCTCAGATCTTTTGGGGACTTTTTTGGGGAGGGGGGGATGGGAGGATTTCTTATTCTATAAATGGAAAGAAAACAGCCCCATCCTTTTGAGTTCTTGATATTTCAATTGGGGTTTAAGTTTCTTTGTGGAAGCAGGAAATACCAGTTACATTCCACAATAAATGAGGGAGATGTGGACTAATCCAAAAATGCACCCAGAGTGAGCCTTCTGTTGGCTTGTGCAATGGTTAGTAACTGTGTTGAGACCTTTGATCAATCCGATTCTGTTTTGTTGCCAACATGAAAAGGAGAAAATTATCTAAACAGATTTTGGAAAAGGAATGTGGGTATTGACCATCAAAATGAGCTTAGGAATGCACCAGATAATGAGAGCTGCTCTAGACTTTTATCCAGGGATATGTCCCCTTTTATTTAGGTCTTAATCTCTATGCAGTATACTTTTCTCTGAAATTGAACATTAATCTTCTAAAGCCCATGAATTCTAACATAATATTAAGTTATGTATTTTTCTAAGAGCATCTTCATTCATCATTTAACTATACTGTGAGAATCTTAGTAATATAATAGTAGAGTCTAAGATGAAGTTTACATTCTACAGTCCCATACTTCAAGGGCCATAGCATTTTCATTAATTTATTCAACAGATATTTACTGAGCTCTTACTATGTGCCAGGCACTCTACCAGGCATTAGGGATGCAATGTGAGTCAAAAATAGAACAAGGTCACTGATCTTCTAGAAATTACGGCCTACTGTGGGAAGTGGACATTTATCAAATAATCACATACGAGAGGTCTCAGAAGCAGGGAGGAGGGAGAATTCAAAGTTCAAATGGAAAGGTGAATTGTGGACAAAAGGAGGTTCAGCTCCACCAAGTATAATAGGAGATGTGATGCCCTGGATCTAGCTGGCTGCAAAACAAGCCATGTGTTTGATATAAAGTGTGTGGGAAGAGAGCAAATCTAGCTGGGATGCTTAATATATTATCTTATAACTATTAACTAAGCATGGCTAGTTACTCAAAGTAAGATTTAAGTTCAGATAAGAGATACACCAGAAGCAGAGAGGAGCAAACACATTTCCACACTCAGTACCTCCTGACTCCTAGATTCCATTAGGGAAGAGTAAGTTCCAGTTCTCTGTTGACCCAGAATTAGGCTCTGTAGCTGCAGTGAGAAGAATCCCAGCAGAAAACTCAAGAGTAAAAACAGAGGAAGAGAGACATCAGACTAAAATTGCTATTAATGGAAACTCTCAGGAAGAAGAGAAGGTAAAAGAAATCAAGAAACCATAAACATCATCAGACCAGTTAATTAAACCTGGTGGAGTTTCCTTCAAGAATAGACATCTCTGGAATTTGAAGAGTGGAGGGAGAAAAATCATGAAGGGTCTAAAGCCATTGCCCAGCATCTCGAGCAGAGGGGCACAAAGCAGAGCTGGCAGGAATGTCTGCATCTGGTGGAAAGTTTGCAGAGTTTATACTACACTACTCGTGAGGCCAAGCAGAGGCCAAGGAGCTAGCGCCGCCTTTATCCTCCTGAAGAGGCCCTAGATGAGATTCTGGGATACAGACGGAAGGCCAGCATCTCTTCAGGTCCTCCCTGTGCAGATGCGGCTGACCTCCTGCCTCCTTAGTGCCAGCCCTGAGCCTGTGCCACCCCCATTCACTTTGAGGGGCCACTGTGGGCTCCTCCACCCATGAGCTACATGCAGGATCCTCAAGTACCCAGATGGCAGCCCTGGAACATGAACCTTCCATAGTCAGTTCCATGCCCATCCCCTCCCTGTTTCCTGATGGCCCCCTTCCCCCACAAGAGTGGCCCACTTTCTTCTGATTCTGATCCAGATCCTGAATTTGGAGACACTTAGAATCTGGATCCCGATCTATCTGAGAAGCAAAAAATAGCACAATCTATTCATTGGTGCAGGGCTCCTTCCTGTCCCAGCCCAAAGTAATGAGAATAAAATGTGAAATAAACGAATGACCATGACCTCAAAAAAAAAAAAAAAAAGAAAGAAAGAAAGAAAGAAAGATAAAAAGAAAAAAGAAAAGTTCAGATAATATCTAGGACTTAGAAATAGGCTCATTCATTAGGGCTCAATTGCAGGTCAGACAGAGGCAGGAACAGCCAATAACAGTGGAAGAAGATCCTTGGTAGTGGAGATAGGCTTGTTATCACCATCTAGAAAATCCATGATGCACAAAGACTGGGCTTCTATACTGGCAGAGATCTTTCAGCAGGTCTAAATAGCAAAGCAAGCTACCATTGCAAAAACCTGAAACAAAGGTCAAGACAAAATCCTGGTGACTGAGCATGCAGAAAGCAGGGGAATGGGGAGTGGGAGAGAGGAGGGGTGATGAGACTTAAGATAAAAACTCAGGCTTAGGAGTATTGTGATCATGAGTAGTCAGAAAAAACTTTGACTTGGACAATACCGTGGCAGCACAGTGGCCAGTACTGGCCATAAACTGGGTTAAATTAGTAAGTATTATCAAACACTAGAACACCATGACTAGGGTTAGTCTGTGAGAGAACAGTGCTTACTCCCAAGTTCCCCAAGGAGGTGGTACTTGAAATAGACTTCAAAGGAGAATCATGACTTAGAAAGTGGAAGGTTGCCCAGAATGGTCAATATCACATGTAATAACTGTATTGTCACTTAAATTCATATAATATTTGTATTATCTGATATATACATATATTTATAATACAAAACATACAATATAGGATTTATACTTTTAATATATAAATCAAGACTGTAAAAATACGTTCCTTTTATTTTCTAAATATATCTTTTCTAAACCTTATATGTCTGTCTTAGTAAGTATTCAAATTTGTGGTAAAAATCATGCAAAATCACAAGTCATCCTAATGATTTTAAAATCATTAATCATCATTAGTGCAAATTTTGGTTACAGAACTATTAGTAGTTAAATGATACTCCTTTCTTAGCCATGATTTTACATGCAAAATTCTTCCAAAGACTCTTCCACTAAAGTGATCGTTCTTACGTGACTGGGGGTGCTATGAGGCACCTAAGAGTGGAGATGCACCCTGCTGTCCCATCCCAGCTTCAACTCTCCCTGTCTAGAGAGAAACTCACCATCCATTAGCAAAGGACACTGGCCCTTTGTCACAAGCCTCTTGACAGGAGCACGAAAGCCAGAGGAAGAAGAAAAGAGGATGAGAAGGAGAAGGATATATTAACCATGTTTCTAGCTTCTGTAAGCTTAATACTCTGACATTTACTCTACACGCATATGCCAGACACATCTTATTCGGGACAACCTGAAAATGTGCCTAAGACACCTTGGCCTTGGCCTCCTTCCTCCCTGTGCCCTTCTTTTCAGAGGAAGTCCTCCTCCCCAGGGGCCACATTTCTCAAGTACAAACCAACCAATTCCAAGTCTATTCCCTCAACCACCCTCCTTATCTCATACTCCAGGCCACTGTACACCTGCCCTAATCACCCCAGAGGTAAGGGCCAGACAACTAAGGACAGCCTCTGTGCCCCAGAGCTTGCTGAAATGATTCAAGCTAACTAATTCTACACCTGCTTACCATGCCTCACCCATTTACGCAATTACCCACAGTTTCCCACTCTCCCTCTGCCTTGGGATGAACCCCAGTGCTTCCCCATGTGGTATGACCCATACTTCTCTTGGGACCTGTGAGTATAATAAACTATCTTTTCTTTTCTTTTTTTTAATTTTAATTTTTTTTATTTCAGAATATTATGGGGTGCAAACATTTTGGTCATGTAAATTGCTTTTGTTATCGTTTGAGTTGAAGTTATATAAGTGTGCCCATCCCCCAGTTAGTGTGCATTGTAATGTTAGATGTGAATTTACCCATGCTCTCCTCCTCACTCACTCCTGCTTGATTTTCCATGAATGTTATTTCCATATGTGCACATAAGTGTTGATCAATTAGTTCCAATTTAATGAGTATATGTGACATTTGTTTTTCCATTCTTATGATACTTCACTTAGAAGAACAGTCTCCAGCTCCATCCAGGATAATACAAGAGGTATTAGTTCACCATTTTTTATGGCTGAGTAGTACTCCATGGTATACATATACCACATTTTATTAATCCACTCATGTATTGAAGGGCACTTAGGCTGTTTCCACATCTTTGCAATTGTGAATTGTGCTGCTATATACATTCGAGTGCAGGTGTCTTTTCAATGTCAGTCACCTCCTGATCTGTTGGCCTTACTCCACCTACATAACAGTAAAACCTACTAAAGCAAAGGGAAGACAGGAAGAGGGACAAAGAGCATGGTTATTGGCTAATCCTAGTTACCTGAGTTGAGAGTCCACATGTTTTGTTTGTTTTGTTACACCCAAGAAGAGCAGGATGGTTGTCTCCCCTCAAGTCCACTTGGGACACAACCAGTGCTGGTGAGGAGACAACTTCTTGAAGACCATTTAATAAACAGGATAAATGCAGGAGGGGAAAGAGGAGGAAATAGACACAATTGGAAATTGTTGAAAGGCTCAGCAGCACCAGTGCTTGGGAGAGTTGCAGGAGCAACAAGGAGTGGTGGGGCAGGGCTGGACATTTTACCACTTCTGCAGCTGGGAGAACTGGCCACGGGCAGTGAGGGGATGGACAGAGAGGAGGCAGTTACTGCCTCCTCTTGCAGTGCACACTCTTCTGCCTTTAAGATAATCAGAAGATCCCCTTTTCATAAACCTTCTTACATTGTTCAGGGATGGCCAGTGCCTCCTGGGGGAAAGTTTTCTAATAAAGTAAAGTTTTCCAGTTGTCAGTGAGTAACTGTTACCACAACCTGAAAGTTAAGGCTCATTTGAACACCTGTCTATGCCACAGGTTTCTCCCAAACTCTTCGGCCATTACCTGGGTGTATAGAATAATTTCTCCTCAAGGTGACTGTGTAAGTCTTCCTTCTCTCAGCCAAAGAAGTTTGAATCCAAAACAATTCCCCCAACACCTGAAACAAATAATATCTTCAGCAGGTCTCCCAGTCCTGTGCTCTAGTGTGCAAACCAAAGAAATATCTTGGAATCCCATCTGTGTGTGGTTTCTAAGAAAATCACATGTGCTAGAAATCATCAATTAATTTTAGTGTTTATCACATGTACTATTATACCATTTCTCAACTGGTAGGAAAATATTTCAACATATAATAAACAGTGTGGCTACACTGATGTACACCCCCTGAGAATAAAGCTCTGATTTATTCAAGAGAAACAGACTCAGCATTCCAAAGAAGAGCAAACTTTCATAAATCCAAGCAAAAAGAAATTTTGCATAAAAGATTCATACATATACTCACATGCACACAAGCAAATTTTATATATATGCACCAAAGTAACATTATTTTTAATGTTTTCAGTGTTTCTGAATATAGAAATCTTTTTCTTTGCACAGACTTGCAGTTTAGCAGTCCCAAGTGGTAGAGGTTCTCCATGCCAACAGGAATACTCTCCCTGCCATATGAAAGGCTCTTTGTTACTGTGTTCTTGTGCTACTTTTCCATTCAGTATGTTGCAGAATATCCAGTTATTCCATACTCTTTTATAGATAAAAAAGGGCAAACAGTGCTTCAGAGAAATGGTAGAAGCTAAAAGTGAGGGGAGATTTTTTAAAATTAATACATTGTAGTATTAATTGTAGTAATACATTGTAGTATTTATGGAGAATTCAAGGTCATGTCTTCCAAAATAATGAGAAGGTTAACAATGCGCTTTGAGATCCTCTACCCACAGTGAAGTGTAGTCTAATCTGGAACCCCCAGATCATTCCAGTAAAGGCTCCAGAGTGCATGAGTATCAGGGGCTATGGCAGGGAAGGAGACATCAGTTCCCATTCCCCAACACCCTTTATTTGGTAGCAGTACCATGATGTGACTTTGAGGAACTGCTCCTCTGGTGCTCACAGCCCATGAAGTTTATATGGGTCTAACCTTGCACACTAGCTCTGACTGTTAGCTCATGACCCCAGGCCAAGCTAATAATATTCCATCTCAAGTCATTAACTGGAATTTTTTGTAAAAGAGACTATTCCTGTGAAGTGGCTGAGCTGGTAAAATGTAAGTCCAAAGCCTTAGGTGAACACTTTTTCCACCACTCTGGCAAAGCTTCAGAATGAAGCCATCACACAAGAAAGAAAGCAGAGTCAAAGGTGATGAAGCAGACAGGGAAGTCCCCCCTAGTTTCTTTTCAAGAATAGACTGGTTGTCCAGTTGCCAGGAGTAGGGGTGGCAGATGGCCTCTGGCTGTCAGCTCCTTCAGAGTCTACCTCTGCTATAAGAGAGCTGCCTCTGCCCTTACTGAAACACCCCACGTCAGTGACTGGGCAAGGTCAAATATAAAGCCTGGCCATTTTCGCCCATCTTGGGACAGATCTCTTGAGCAGTACTTGATCAGGAAGTTCCCACTGGATTGGCCAAGATTTTATAGGGTTTACATCATAGTTTCACGTCTCCCTCTACCCTTTTCTTCACAGGTATTGGTCCCAGATAAAAAGCTTGGACTCTGAGCTCCATCTTAACATCCGCTCCTGAAGAATTCTGAAGAATAGGTGGAGGGAACAGACGACTGATAAATTATTTGAGAAGCCAGCTATAGCCGAAATAAATTCTCTATGTATCTTTCCAGTAGATTGAGCCAATAAAGTCGCCAGCAACTTAAAGGTTCATGACACAAACAAGCTTTTTGCACCATAGCACAAAGGTTTTATGGGAAATTCTGACATATAGCCTGTTGTATGTGGGTATCTACTGTTTTTGCATTTCTAACCACCAACCCACTTACATTCCTCAAACTAATCTGATAATTCATTTTAATCTTTTTAGGATTGTGAGAAATAACACTACATAAATCATTAATGGTGGAAGAAGACTTTGAGTCTAGAAGTCTCTTATTCCAAAATCTATTGTGGATAGCAAGAAAAGACTTGTTTAAGAAACATGGCCGAGTTTGTCCCTAAGGTGGAGAAGCCAATATACCCAGCTACAGGGAGCCAGAGGAAGTGGAGATAAAGGAAATGAGATTATGAGCTAATATTCACCCCCAGTTTATAGTTGCTTCCACGCATAGCTTTTATCTGTGTTTTCCCACTGTGTCTTATGGTGGCCCATTGTATTAAGTGCATACTATATATTTTCCCAAAATTTTTCTTACTTCTTGCTCTGCTAAAAATCTGCCTATGTAATGATAACACAATGCTATCCTCTGCCTCACTATCCAATGCCAGGATAGTGAGGACTATAAAGGACCCTTCTTGGGCTCATTTTTAGCTAGACCTCTTCCAGTGGGGTGAGATGTTTAATGGGCTGAGGAATATGCTGAAGTTTTCCTTCCTTCCAGATCACACTCCAGGTTCCAGGGACCACAGGATTCCATGTTTCTTGCATAGGCCACTTTCCCTGGCCATGGTCTAAAACTCAGGTCACACTGTAGGTGTGTACAACTTTGGCCCAAAAGGACAGCCAAGAAGTACTTGTTTGTGGGGAGTGAAGGCAATGTTGCAAAAATGGGTTGGGATTGGAAATAGAAAGGGGGCACACTGTTCATCAAAAACCAGCATGGAACTCTAAAGAATTCCAGAATTCTAAGTAAGAACTGGATCAAGAGGGGAAGAGTGAATCTTTTCATTATTTTTATTATTATTTGTTTCTCTTTTTCAATCATTGAGTTGACATAAGCTTTCCATCTTTAATTATTTGAAGTCTCAGAAATATAGAAGGTCAGCATTATAAATTATTCTGAGCAAAATCATAGGTATAGAAACCTTATTCTGTATAAATTCATGAAACTAACTTCAGTTTATCCTTGCCACTAACTTACTAACTAGAACTTCTTTATTGATATTCTCTTTCCCAAGCCAACTCAACAGAGTAACTGCTGAGTACCACCTGTATTATTGACCATCTATTATGTTAAACACTAAAAATTCAAAGGAATAAGACCTGCTTTCTGCTCTTCATGGGTTCATTATCTAGAGTTTGCAGTGTGTGCTTATAGTGTAGTGTTTGTATGTATGTGACAGTCTGTAATATAATTATAATAATATGTGACTATGCATGATTGATGATTAATTAATCATAATTTATTATAACTGGATGTGAGGGAGGCAGGTAGGAAGAGGGACAAGGGTGGAAATGGGTCTTGGATGGTTTCAGAGTAAATGTCATAGTGTTTAAAACAACATGCTGTGTTCAAAAAAAGTCTATACTGCTAGATCTTTAAACAAGAGTTGAGACAGACACGATGAAAACCAGCCAAAGAAGGTCAGAGTCAAGTCATGGAGGATAAAGGACCTTGGGTACCCTTGCATGAAAAGGCATTGAAATTTTACACTAAGGATTGAGAAGAGAACTTAAGGAGTTTTTTGCAAGAGAAGAGCATGATCATATTTACCTTTGGAAAGATCATTTGAGGATAGAGATGGATTCAAGGCAAAGCTGATTCAAGGTAGAGTGACCACATAATTGTTGCCAAACTAGAATATATGAAGAGTGAAAAAGGGGCACTATAATCATCCCATTTGGTAAATAGGCATAAATTGGAGCTGTACTTGAAAAAGCAAAATGTATGATTACTATAATTTTAGGGGATTTCAGAGCACAGAGACCACTTAAGAAGTTTCTGAAATGATCTAAGTTGGAGACAAAGAAGCTTAAAGAAAAGTAGTAACAGTGGGGATAAAAAGGATGGGTGAATTTAAAAGATAGAAGATTAAACCAGGAATTTGTGACTTATTGGTCGTGAAGAATGAAGAAGAAGAAAGGACTTCTAGTTTTAGCCCTGATATACTTAAAGCTTGGAAGGAGTCCCATCTCTCCTTACAGTAGGAAAAAATTGAGGAAACTGAAAATCAATGACTTTTCTTGGACTCATCAGAGAAATGAAGTTGTAAGGCAAGCCATCACTCCCTAAGCTGGCAAAACAGAAAAATTTAGAAAATCATAGCCAATGTATATTTACCTGAGAGGAAGCTTCTGGAAGCACAAACTAGTAGAAACACTTAAATGGTAATTTTGATGAACTGCAAGGCTGAGTGTGATCTGGCATGAGAGTAAGAGACTCTTTCAGGACACAGTCTTACAGGGACCACCCACACTTTAACTGGATTCTACCTCTAGGAATCCTACCAAGTTCTTTGTGTGAAAAGCCAAAAGAACCTCCCAGTGGCTCTGACAGTTGGATGGACAGAGCTGCAGAGTGGTCTCCCTAACAAAGGTCTACTTCCAAGGGGAAAGGCGTTACCAGAGCCTTATTCATCCTGTGGAAGGGGCATTTTCCCCAACTCCTTCTCCTGTTAGCCCTCCTGTCTCATATATGGAGAGGAAAAAGGTAAAGAAATACTTGTCAATGTTACATCCCAGGAATTCAGGCCACTAAAAGACAAATTTATTCATAAGATTATAGAATGCATTCCTGCCCCACACCTTACCACCATACGAACAAGACCCTACTACAGTGGATTACAGCTTAAAGAGCTGGAACAGGCAGACTCTCTCTAACAAGGAATTCTTAGGGAAGCCCATAGTCAACAAGAGAGGTAATGTCAAGGACACTAGGGAAATTCAAAGTCTCTGACATCTACAACTATAGCAATTGTTAAGCATGGTCCAACATGACTCCTAGCAGATTAACATAAAACCTCACATGAAAAGATTAGTTACTTCAATTCTTACTACCCAATGCATCACAGCTTTCAACAACAACAAAAAAAATTATAAGGCATGCTAAAAGGCAAGAAAAAATGTTTTGAGGAGACAAAGCAAGTATCAGAATCAGACCCAATTATGACACAGATTTTGGAATTATCAGACAATTTAAAATAAGTATGGTTAATATATTAAGAGCTCTAATGAAAAAACAAATAGCATACACTTGGTAAGATAAGCAGAGACACAGAAACTCTAAGAAAGAAACCAAAAGAAAATTCAAAGAAATCAAAACCACTGTAAACAGAAATGAACAATGCCTTTGATGGTCCCATTTATATACTGGATATGGCTAAGGAGAGAATCAGTGAGCTTAAAGATAAGTCAGCAGAAACTTCCTAAACTGAAAAGGGAAGAGAAAAAGAATGAAAAAAGTACAACAGAACATCAAAGAACAGTGTGAAAATTTCAAAAGATATACCATATGCATAATTGTAATACTAGAGGAGAAGAAAGAAAGAATGGAGAAGAAATGTTTCAAGTAGTAATGGCTGATCATTTTCAAAAATTAATGGCAGACACCAAACTACAGATCCAGGAGAACACCAAGCAGGATGAATAAAAAAAAATTTAAAAAAATGTATGCTTAGACATATCATGTTCAAACTGCAGAAAACCAAAGACAAAAGAAAAATCTTGAAATAGGAGGGAATGAAAATTAAGGATAATTCTCAGGTATCTGGTATGAGTGGCACCTACATGATAGGGAAAACGGCTAGAAAACCTATCCTGAATGCAGCCCTAAATTCTTTCTTATTTCTCTACAACCTTCTCCATAGGATCTGCCAATATCCCAGGGCAAGACTTCTTTATCCTAAACCTGGATTACTCCAGCAATGTTCTAGGTACCTCACCTGAATTTTGTCCCTTTTGTTATCCAGTTTGAGCAGTGTTCCATACTCAAACCTTTTAAAATAATATTACTTTTAGGTAATTTTTTTCAGTGTTACTGATAGTTTACTATTTGGGGTACTTAAGCATTTTTAAATAATAAGGTAGGGGTGGTTTCCCTGCAGAAAACTAAGAAAGTTGAAAACAGTATAAAGAAAACAAAATCATCCATGATCCTATAAAGTTAACTGCTATTAAAAAGTTACATTTTTTTTCCATAATATTTTCTATCTAGACATCTACTTCTTCTGTCTCTGGGTCTATAACATGCTATTCCATATGCCTGAAATACTCTTTCCTTCACTTCTATGTGCTTTCAGTAACAGTAGCTGAGCATGGTGATATGAACCAAAAAAACCTATAACCTTGACACATAATTCAGGGCACCTCTATGGCCAGGCATGTATTTATACCAGCAAGAATAACACCACAATGGTATATATACACAATGCCCATCAAACTGTGCATGCTCAGTCCTTAGCATCAACCTTTTGTGCCAAGGGAGTGGCAATGGAAGAAGGAGTCTAATTTGGTAGATAGTTCTCTCTCTGCTTGGTGTTGGAATCAGGACAAACCTGCACATTCAATTCCTTTGGACTAAGTTCCTAGGGTTCTTGGATCATTTTTTTTTTTGGTTGGGGAGAAGAGGGGGTCTTAAATAAAGATACTATTTTGTTTTGGTTTGGTTTGGTTCTAAGAAAAAGTGATTGATTGGGTAAAGATGACTATATCATAACCATATTTGTATCCTGAACTTTCAAACAAGTCATGCTAGTTCCTAGTCTGTGCATATTCTTCATGGAGAGGAACTGTGTTAATATCTGTAGGATGTATTTCTAATAGCCAAATAATTATCCCATCAAAACCTAAGCTACGTGTAATATTGTCTGGCTCTACCTTTAAAAACAAAACAGACTTTTCACTTCCCAATGCAAGTTTCTTCAAATGAGTCTTAACTTCATTCCCTCATCTGGGCTAACTTTTTTGTGACTTTTGGAATTATAAAAAGAAAACACATAACCTTTCATTAAGCAGACTCACCAAATAACACTTCAATTAAGAGCAAAGCCAGTAAGTATTATGGTAAACAAGTCATGATATATAATATGCCCAATTAACTCCAGTAGATGCAATTGTAAAAGATCTCTTTCATGACACGTTGATAAATGTTTAAAGGCATTACCTGCCTTGCAAATGGACAATTTTCTATTCAAAGGCTATAAAATATAAGTAAAAATTTAAAAAATCTTTTAAGTGTCATTGTTGAAGGAAAAAAAAACACAGGACACTAGAACTCTTCAATGGAGCCTATTGTTTTTGATTGAATTTTTACAACTGTATTGCCTTTTTTGTGAGCTGTCACAGTATAACTTATTTCACCCCTGAGGCTATCACAGTAAAAAAGATACTTCTTTCTCATGAAAAAGTTCCACACAGCTAAGATTTTCATCGTGTACCCAGTTGTACATAAAAATAAAATCATGTTCTTAATTATCTACAATTCTATACAAGAAAAGCAACCACCGTGATTACTCAGGGAACAGAAAAGTCTCTCCATGTTCCTTCTAAATAGCAACATTGCCTAAGATAGAAAGAAGAAAACATCTATTTTATTTTGAAGAAAGCATCAAAAGAGCTTGCCTGATGGGATTATAACAGAGTCCAGTTGGGCTGAGAGTTGCTTAAGCTGAAAGTAGCACACTGCAAGGGAGGGAATGGAAAGAACAGCAGTCCTTTTAGAAGATTTGACAGGCAATGCTGTGAGCCCGAGAGGAGCTGCATTCAGCTACTTGGCTGAAACAAAGGCAGAGCTAGCTCCACATTCTTAAGTGGATGCAGAATGAATAAAGAAAATGCCTGGTATTCAAGAGCTGACTCTCAACTGGAATTCAGGATTGCCCTTTTTGATTTTCAGGGGCAAAGAAATCTACAGATGTTTGAGAAAGTATGTTTGAGTTGAGCTGAATGTGGCTGGGTCCTTTGCTTATCTGGTCTTATAGCTCTAATCTCTCCAATTACAAGGGAAAAAAATAGATAAAGTGAGGGAAAGAGATCACCATGAGGCAAATTTTCCCTTTTTTGTTTTTTAATGTAGATTGCAATAGAAGTCAAAACTGAGCTTGAACCTCAAAAGTAATGGGAAACAGAAAAAGTCTCAGCTAAAAGAAACGGTGATAGGTGTGCTTCTGATTTGTTCAGTGTTACCCACCAACAACCCCTTTTTCAAAGTCCTGCCCACGTCTACCTCTGCTATGAGACTTTCCCAGACAACTCAGCCCAACGTGAACTTGTAGGTTCATAGCACTTACTGGTGGTAATGCTCATTTGACACTAAATCCTTATGACCTTGAATTATCATTGGTTATGTTGGATTTAAAATGACTTTGAAACACTCTTGGGGAGAATTTCCAACAGAAAATGGAAAGCATAAGTCTGTCACTCAGGAAGGATCCAGTCTAGAGATATAGAGATATAAAGGTGGAAATCTTCAGAAAATAGGTGGTAATTGAAACCAGAAGAAAGAATGGGAGTACATAAATAAAGGAATATAAAGTGAGGAAAGAAGAGGGTTTGAAAAGAATTTTGAAGAACACCATTACTTAAGAAGTACATAGTAGAATAATTAGTGAAAGAGAATTTTAAGATGGCAGAAAGAATGGTTACTTTTTGTATCCCCAAAGAGAAGGGGATTGTGTTGGTGATTTCTCTATTTTCCAGAACACCTATCAGAATTCTAGGCATATAGTATACCCTAAATATTTATTTATTGAACAATACATGAGGAAGAAATCTATATAAATAGTGCTCTTATTTTTCTTTTGATTGTTATTTTCTTGGCATCAATTACATCCATAGCACTCCAATTCCAGTGTATTTACCTTGCCTTCTCTCAGAAGACGGTGAGTGGCAGCAGTGGGCCAGTTAGGGGAGAAGTCTGACCTCTAGGGGGCGCTCAAGGAGAGGATTACCAAACTAGGGTCAAAACTAAGACCTTATTGGGTCATTAGTAATGGCCTGAGCTTCTGGTGAATAAGGAATGGATAAGAAGTTCCTGCTTCCACATGCCTGAATCTTTAGTTCTTTTGAAACCACACCTTTTTAAAAATTTCACACGACAGTAAGCAGATCCAGGCTTGACTCCCTCCCACATGGAAAAGTTGTCCTAACACGGAAAAACTAAATAAACACCAGGTAGGATTCATGAATTAAAAATAACAATGAAAAAGCTGCATACAGCCACTTACACATTTGGCTCAAGATATGTGACTCTGTGTGTGTGTGTGTAGAGGGGGATGTGTTGTATGTTTTTAATAATTTAAATAACTTTGGAACAGACACAAATTTACCATTCCACCACAGCCTTTACCACTCCTTTACCTAATCTCCACCCTGTTTCACAGATTTTTGTTACTATCTTGGTCCGTAAAGGTATTATTTTGCAAATATTGTTTAAATTTGTAAAAGTACGTTTTTAGAGGTTATATTCTCCAAACCTTCATCATTAAGATGTAAGTGTTCACTCTCCCATAAATTCCTGTATTCTTCATCAGAAAAACAAATTTAGTTCCTTTCTCTGAAGATGTGTTTTGCTCCACGTAGGGGAATTTAGCAGAATAGTCAGATGATTGCGTGCACAGCCCACAGTAGTTGCTACATCCTAACTCTTTTGCTTTTGGGATCGATCCCTTCACTTGCTGTGCCTGCCTCAGCAGATTTGAAATGCTGGGAGCATCCTTCTTAAAGGAAATAAGGCTAAATCCTTCTTTTGGTTTGAATCATTGTGGTATTATCGTCACCAAAAAATTAAATAGAAAAGACAAATAGGCCTAAAAACAAAGTATTCAGGACTGCCTGTTAGTCAAACCTTGTTTTTCTTACACTTGAACAGAAAATGAAGTGTACTGAAGTGAAAGTCCTTCTCTATAGTTCTATGATCACACTGAAGGCAAGAGACTTCACATCCTGACACAAATGAGCATTCCAAAGCAAGAGGGATTAGACAACCTCCACAAAGCAGGCACACTGCCATTGGGCTGGATTTCCCAGGATAAAAGAAAAAAGTTCTGCTATTCTAAAAGCATAAACATCTCAGGTCTCACCACGGGTAACCAGGAAATAGGGTAGAAAAGGATCTTCCAAACTATAAACTACCTATTTGTTTCATGTATATTTTGCCAGCTCAATAAATCTGCTGTTTAACACATTGACTGTCATATGAATTGTATTTAATTCATGCTAGTTTTGAGCTTAGGGCCTCATGAAGCAAAACCCTGCAGCTGGTTGGTGAAAATCTTACTTGTTGATGTTTTTATTGTTACAATAATATTAATATTGACAATTTAATTCTAAAAACACGGATTGTATTGCATATAACTCACACACAGAAAACAATAAAAAATAATTTTTTTATCAAATTAGAAAAGGATCATTTTGTTTTCAAAGTTTTTATTCTATTTTCATAACAAAACACCGTGGTGCTAGGAAATATTTTTTTTTTTTCTAGTGTGACAGTCAACGTGTTAATTTTATCCTATCAAAACATTCATTAAGTGCCTACCGTGTGCTGGGCTCTGCACCTGTGCAGAAGTGTAAGGCAAAGTCCCTGCCTTCAAAAGCTGATGGTCTGGCACTGCTGGCAAATGTAGCTGGATTTACTGTCTCCACCCTGATTCATAGTAATATTTTGTTTTGAATCCATTTACTTGAGAACATTGTAAACCCATTGGTCATAAGTTCTGTAGTAAGAACAAGTACCTAATATTAGTTCCCAGGTATAAGGCATTCCAGACATATTTTACAACTGTGATTTTCAGGGTCCCATGGCAAAGATTTCAAATGGATTTGATCAAAAGTCAAAAGGAGCCCTTTCACATGCTCTTGCTGAGGAACTTGGCATTGGGACTGTACCTAATTGAGAGGCTTTGTTGGCAGAAGTATGTTGATTTCAAGCCCAATCACAGGACCCCTTGGAACAATTAGTAAGGCCATTAGTTTGTATGCCTAATCCCAAGTGACCTTGTACGAGTCTCCCTCTTTCTTGGGATTTGTAGGTCCCGTGGTTCAATCCTATGGGAGAAAGACACATTAATCCTGCTGTTTTTTTCTCTCTCATCCTTACAGATTGCCATAGGCCACTGATTGTCCTATAAATGGAGACTAAGTCTTTTTTTTTTTAACAACTTGAAGCTCACATCAGAGCATGTTAAAATTACAGGTGTTATTAACTTTGAACATCAATCTGACTATAATTTTTTTGTTGGCCTTGGTTATAACTCCCCCTCCCTTTTTAAAAGAAGTTTTATAAAACATACCTCAACTATAGCAAGTCTAAGTGCTACCAATTTTAATTTTTTCCTTAACAATTATTGCCTCTTCTCGTAGTCCTATTACATATTGGATTTGCACTTTTTTAAGTTTCTATAGAGTGACTAACCAAGTACGTTAACCAGTTGTCTTAAATACACCTAGTATATTACTTAATCTCTCAGAGACTTCCTCTATATTTTTGTCTTTAGAGAAGCAAAAGCAAAAACAAAGAAACAAACAGACCTAATACAACAAAACCTTCAAAAGCAATAAAAAAAAATTTTTTTTTCCTATAAGTAAAAGTAAAACCTGTGCAAATGTAAATTATCTAAACCCCATTCTTCCATTATCATGGACTGGCTTTGATAATTCCCCTTTGCCAAATTGTTTGTTTCTGGTTCTACAGAAAATATTTCTAGAAAATTAACTTGGAAGAAGCAGAGGAAACGATTCTCTAAATAAAATAAATGTATATGGTTGCACAAAATCATTAGCAGATGGGGTACAGCAAAATTGTAGGTTCAAAGTGAAGGCAGCAGACTTTAAAAGGGGGTTCTCAAGGATTTTCTTGATGAGAAAGTTCTCTCTCCCTGAAGCTTGACTGGGATTAGAGAAGTTTGACACACTATTGGGCTCTCTTCTTTCTAAGGACTGATTCTAGTAAGCTGAATAAGACCATGCAACAGTGACCACTGACAGAGATCACCACCATGAACTTCAGATCTGGCTGTGAACTATCATGAATTAGACTTGTTTAAAACTTGTGAGGAAGAGGCTCCAATTTAGGATCAAAAGGGAAATATGGGTTTGTCTGAGAAGAAAACAGAGTAAAAATTATATTGAGTTTCTTCAAGTAGAACTAAAATAACTAGTTTCAATGAATACATGTCTTTTTAAAAATGTATTTAAACATTTATTTAACCTGAAACAAATGCAGAAATGGCAAGTACTGTATTTTCTTGCAACACATAACCACGGTTTTCCCTGTGATATTCAACACCCATTATTTGTGTGATAGCTGTAGACTTACTTCGCCTATACATCCAGTGTCCCCCACACTAATCACAAGCCAACTTTTCCCCACTGTCTGCCTCACCTCCCTCCCCTACCCCTGTGGAAGACTAAATTTGAATCAAATATGGGTCATGAAGACCTATACATCATTAGGGAGACATCTTATAAGTAGGCCAAAAAGCCTAGCTTTGTAGCCAAGTTTCTGTGGCCTATACAAATCAATCTTTTGTTGTTTGTTATAAAAATGAAGTATTGTTCTTATTGTAGTGCTAAATTTTAAAATATGTCAAAGTTTCGTAGAAAAAAACTGAATCAAAAGTAAATAAAATTTAGCTTCTTTGTTGAAATGTACATTAAGGAAATACCACTAAATAATATCATAAACGTTTTATTCTTTGGAGTAATTAGGTAACATCAAGAGGAGTGACGCAAGAAAGGACTATAGAAGAGGAACATTTGCTGATATTTGTTGCATATGATATAGTCAGGTGCTTACAGATATGGTGAAAACTAAGATATTGTTCAAATAGCCAATTGATTTAATCTGTAAAAGAATTTTCTGCTTTTACAATAATTTTTGCATTTTTTTTCTTTTCCACTTTTAAAAATTTGTAAACTACCTTTCTAAGAGTTGTAACATTCTACCTGAAAAAAAAATACATGAATAAAACTCTGGTGTATTAATTATTTAAAAATACAGAATCTAATCATGAGATATTCCCTTATAAAAATTGTGTCTTCAGTTTTTTCCCAAAAGCTTTAATATATCTGTAGTCCCACATGTGTGCTCCCTGTGGACAAAAACCAGGCAGCATATTTCTGAGCACCTTTTATCGGTTCTGACACGTCACTACTCCCGTTTCTTCAGAAGTACGGGAGGATGGAAATGAAGAGCGCCCCACCTCTCTATAAGTGGCATCTTTATCTAATAAAGGTACTGGGTTCCGCTTTGTGTGCTATCTGAGCTCACAGCATATTTACTGGAGGGAAGGGTGGGGTACTGTCATCAAGTCTGCTGAGTGATCCCTGCCCCCTTGTACTATTTTTGAGATCTTTGACTCATTCATATTCAAGGTGACAAAAATGGAAACCATTGCTTTGGATTTTGAGTCACAACAAATGAAAACTACTGTTAAATATGTAATAAGTCATAAGAACCTCTGAAATCGTCAACTTTTTTTCTGCTGAGGCCATCAAAAGTAAACCAGCAGAAAGCAGCAGACACACTCAGCTTTTGGCAGAGCCTAAATACAAAAACTCTCTGATAAGCTACCTGACGTAGGTATATTGTCTTTTTCTTGGACCATAGCAGCACAGCTTTTAATTTGGGGCTTCCCATTTCTGCATCAACGGTTATTATTGGCCCTGTTCACCATGAACTTTCTTCCTAACTTTTACTCTCATCACTGTTTTCAACTTCTCCGACTCCTCTCAAATCCCATGCACAGACGGTGAAATACAGTGTTCTTAAAGCTTCTGGCTTGAACTTCTGGAAGCTTGTTCTTCCTTCAGTGACAACACCACAGTGTTAAACCAGATCCCTCCCACCCCACCCCAACTTCTCTGTAGCTGTTAGATCTACACTGTCTAATACAGTAGCCACTAGCCACATGCGATTGTCGAGCCCCACTCCACACTATGATGCGCTGTACTCTGTATTGTACATATGTGCAATATATGTGACTACACTATATTGAGAATGTGGCTGGAAGTATACTGTATACATTAAATCTATTAAAATGTGCTGTAAGCCGTAGGGTGACTATAGTAAACAATCATATACAGTTTCAAATAGTTAGGAGGAGGACACTAAATGTCACCAACACAAAGAAATGATAAACGTTCAATAATAACCCTGATCTAATCACTACAGGTTGTATGTATCAAAACATCACTATGTACCCAATAAATATACACAATTATTATATGTAAATTAAAGAAAAGAATTTTTTGGAGTGATGGAACTGTTCTGTATCCTAGTTTTGGAGAGGATTACATAAATCTATATATGTGTTAAATTTATAGAACTGTACACCAAAAAAAATTAAAAATTCGCTGTTTCAACTAAGTGAAAAATTATTTCATTAATGATATGTTCATTACAAACATAAAAATTTAAAAATAAAAAAGATACGCTGTAAGTATAAAATATATACCTGTACTAGATTTCGAGTAATTAGTATAAGAAAGAATGTAAAATATCTGAATAATTTAAATATTGATTACATGCTGAAATGAAAATATTTTCTACATATTGGCTTAAATTAATTATATTAATAAAATTATTTTTACCTGTTTCTTTTCACTTTTTTAAATGTGACTAATTGAAAGTTTAAAAATACCTATGTGGCTCACATTATATTTCTATTGGAGAACACTAAGTTAAAATATGAATACCTGGATACTATATCCCTGTGGTTTAAAATGTTCCTTCCTGATTCTGAATCCTTTTGATACAGCTCATTTTTCACTTGACTTTCTCATCTCTACACAGTCTGCTATCACATGCCCACATTGTAAGCTCTGGAGATCTTCTCAAACTTCTATTTTACTATTCGATAAGCGTGTATTGAATGACTGTTTGGTGCCAGGTAATCTACCAGGAACTGCAGGTAAATTTGGAGCTGGAGTATATTCTAAAGACTGCAGGTATAACCCTGTAACTAGAGATGAGGGTGCAAGAAGGAAGGTGATGAGACGCAAGGCATCCAAGGCAAAGGAACCTCATCACGAAAAGCTGGAGTGACGTACTAGGAGTCCAGCTTTTATACTGAAAGCAGTGGGTGGTCATCAAGAAGTTTTACGTCAGGCAGTGACACACTCAGGTGTACCTTTTTAGAAAAATCAGATGATAGCAGAGCAAGAAAAGAATTGAACAGCTGTCACATGATTGAAAAAAAATGAAAGTTTGCTTGAACTGAAGCAGTGGCTTCAGTTGATAGCTAAATTTAGATTTGAAAGATGTACAGTGCGTAAAGGCTGTGGAACACATTAACTATTTAGATACGGAGAGTCAGGGAGTGGAATAGGTAAAGGATGAGAACCTGCCTAAAAATCCTGGCTTGGTGGATAGTGGTGCCATTTACCAAAACTCAGAATGTGGGGATTTGGGAAACTGATAAATATCAAATGTGTTTCATTGAATCTGGGCTTCTGAGAGGCAAAGGGCAGAGAAGTAGGATACGCAGGATTAAAGTCTGGATTAGATATATGAGTGGTACCAAAATCTAGGGTTGACAAATATCAACTTTGGATAGAATGGGAATTAATAACACAAAGTCTGAGGAGCATGGTTCATGAAAGACTAAAAATAAAATATTTAAGATTCTATATCCAACTATACTTACACAAGGAAAAGTCCAGATAGCTATATGCGAAAATGTTATAAGTGGTTGCTGCTGAGATGCAGGGTTATGAATGACTTTTATTTTTTGACTTAGTAACATTTTCTAAATTGTCTATAATGAATGTGTCTTAGTTATGACACTTTCCAAGTGTTTTTTTTAAATGGCAAAACAAATATGGGCAGGGGGTGGTGGCTCATACCTGTAATCCTAGCACTCTGGGAGGCAGAGGCGGGAGGATTGCTTGAGCTCATGAGTTCGAGACCAGCCTGAGTAAGAGTGAGATCCCATCTCTATTATAAATAGAAAGAAATTAGCCAAACAACTAAAAGGAGAAAAAAATAGCCGGGCATGGTGGCGCATGCCTGTAGTTCCAGCTACCTGGGAGGCTGAAGCAGGAGAATCACTTGAGCCCAGGAGTTTGAGGTTGCTGTGAGCTAGGCTGATGCCACAGCACTCTAGCCCAGGCAACAGAGTAAGACTCTGTCTCAAACAAATAAACAAAAAAAAAATACTGCAAGCATATTCAAGTCACACGTCTTCAAACAATATAGAAATACATACAGCAAAAAGAGAACATTTTTCTTCCACCACCTCCAAGCCCACACCCGTCACATAATCAGTGTTACAACTTTAACTTGTGTTCTTGATACACTTTTCTGGTGTATTGACAGATGCATGAGAGAAAGACACATAAAGGAACATTTTTCATTTATTGGTTGTGTTTGGTTTTGGTTTTTTCTTCATCCTAAATAGATCCTGAGCCCTCTCCCTTCCTTTATGTATATTCTCTATATAGGTGATTGCTCATTGGCCCATGGTGTTAAATACCTCTATATGGATGGTGACACCTAAGTTTGTATGTCCAAGCCATGAACTTTGCTGAGAGATCTGGACTCACTCGTACTCCTTGCTTATTCAACATTTATACTTGGCTGTGTACTAAGCACCTTAAATTAAATATGTCCAAAACAGAATTTTTGATACCTGTTCTGTGGCCACAAACCCCAAACCATTCTTTCTGACCTCCGTAAGGAGTATTTGCTTTCATTCACCCAGGCTAGGGCCAAAACTCAAGAAGTTGTCCTTAATTTCTCAACTTCACATCTAATGCATTGGCAAAAACTGTTGTCTCTATCACTAAACTATATTCTGTATCCATCTACTTGTTCCTATCTCCACAGCCATCACTCTAGTTCAAACTACTGTGTTCATTTGTCTGGATTACCTCAAGGTATACTTCTCTTCCACTAATGTCCCATTGTACCAGTTTTCCATGAAAATAAGTGATTTGTAAACTTGTACATCAGATAGCCTTTCTCTTTGATTAAAAATATCTAGTGGTTTATCATTACTTTTAGAATAAAATCTAGGCTCCCTACCGTGGCCTGCAAATACTTCCACAGCATGTACCTCCATCTCCATCATTCCAGCCACATTGACTCTCTCTGTATTCCTAAAACACAGTAATTTGTTGTGGCCAGAGGACCTTTCTATTGCTGCTCCATCTGTCTGAAAATATAAGTCAGCGTGTCTCCTTTTCAACTTTAAGTCTAAGTTCCAATGTCACCTTCTCGGGGAGTTCTTTCTGGCCTGACATTGCTGCCTCACCCCCAGTCATTACGTAAGACTTCACTAACTTAGAGTTTTGTCACAAATCATTACTCCCAGAAAATTTTAATATATTTACTTGGGACCCAGGACCAGGGTTTTACCCATATTACAATGTCTATAGGCAAAGGAAATGCAGTCTCTTTACTTAATCTATTAACTATTTATGTGGTCTTATTCATAAGCCCGTTCCCAACCCCACTTGCTAATAGCAACAGAAAAGGAAAAAGAAATTGTATGCATTCTATTATACCTTAAAGCTTAATTCAATCCAATGGTTCAGATAACCTCTTTAGATTTGTTTTTTACATGTATCTCGACTCCTTGCTTTCCTCAAGTTGGAAAAGGGGGAAGCATGTACGTGTCATAACAATATAGAAAGGGGACTCTCTGGTCTCATGCTCATTCTTGGGTAACTCAAACATGTTTAATGAATGATTATCATAATTGCTCTAAGTTGATTACCTACATCACTTAATTTAATCATCACAAAAACTCTACGAGGTAAATATAGAGTCAAACCCGACTTATGATGGTTCAACTTAATGATTTTTTGACTTTATGATGGTGCAAAACTGATGTACATTCAGCAAAAACCATCCTTCAAATACCCATACAACCATTCTGTTTTTTACTTTTAGTGCAGTATTCAATAAATTACACAAGATATTCAACATTTGTTATAAAATAGGCTTTGCATCAGGTGATTTTTTCCCAACAGTTGGCTAATGTAAGTGTTCTGAGCACATTTAAGGTAGGCTGAGCTAAGCTATAATGTTTAGTAGGTTAGGTATAGTAAATGCATTTTGACTTATATTTTCAATTTATGATGGGTTTGTTGGGATGTAACCCCATCATAAGCCAAAGATAATTTGTGCTTTTATTAATTCAATTTTATAGTTGAATAAACTGAGGCAGAGAGAGGCAATGTTATTTGTACAAAATTGGCAGAGCCAAGAATTGTACCCAGGCAGTCCGCTCCATAACCCATGTTTTTAACCGTCATCCTGAGCTGCCTTGTTTGTGCACTGGCTGGGATCCAGTGAGCTGTGGTTGGCTCAGTCCCACCCTTGGGCTTTCAGCTAGTGTCTGCTCCCGACTTCTATATCTGATGAACTTGTTGTTGAGTCTGCTTGGCTTGGCCAGAGACTGGGCTGTTAACTCAGCATTCGCATTACACAGGACCTAAGGGCGGCACAGGAGCAAAAACAAAACCCTGTCTTGGCCTGTCTATGCCAATCTACCCACTTACCTAGTGTGGGCCAGTCCACATTTTTGTGTGGCCATGCTCTGCAGTGGGCCTCTCCCAGAGACCTAATGGGAAGTGGGGCTGAAGTCCTAGTCCCCTTGGTTTTCCTTCATGGGCACCTCCTTCATTAAAAGCTCATGTCTGACTGTTCCCTCCCCTACCATGTCTCATGTTTTCTTTCTCTTTTTCTGCCCATAAGCCACTGGATGCAGGGCATTGCCTGGCCGCCTACTCTGTGATAGAGACTTTCACTACTGTATGTCTTCCTTGTTCTTGAAGAAGTATTTGTGACCATTTCCTTTCCATGGGCTACACCAACAGAATCACTGTGATGGAACATGGTTTATGGGACAGAGGGACACAAACACATAAGGTTAACATTTGTCAAATATTAGCCATACCTCTCTTGTATGTGTCCCCCAGTAGAACATAGGCTTAATGACAACAAAGACTCTGACTGACCTCATCTGTAGACAAACCTGCCAACTTCTAACTCTCAGCTGTTTACTTTCTTAAAACATATGGTCTATTTATCATGAATAGGACCCTAATAAAGGCTATGCAATGCTTAAAAAAATAAAATACATTTTAAAACATTTCATCCATCAAATGTCTGTCATACTGCCAGGCCAGGTGGAGCAATAATTGGACTTGCATGTATCAGCAAAGAGCAGCGCTAATAGATTAAATGACTTCAAGTAATTAACTTACTCATAGCTTCTATTTCATTTTTTTGACAGAAACAGCCTAGAAAAACTGAAGTCATGAATAGCAAGAAAGAATGAGGCATGTACAAAAGATCTCCAGAGCATTACTCTGCTTAAACGCTGAAAGGACAAAGTCCACATGACTACAGTCACACACACACACACACACACACACACACAGCCAACCACCAGAGAAGAGCACTAGTTAGGAAGGAAAGAATGAATGAGAAACCTTGATGTATACGCTTATATAAAAGAAGATAATTCAAAGTATTTTATACAGTTATAACTTGCTCACTGTATTAATATCTTGTGGCCATGATAAAAAAAAATTACTACAACATTGATGGCTTTAAACAACAGAAATTTATTCTCTCACAGTTCTGGAGGCCAAAATCAGGGGTGGGCAAGGCCACACTCCCTCTAGAGATTGAGGAAGAATCCATTCCTTGCCTCTTCTAGGTCCTGGCAGCCAATAGCATTCCTTGGCTTGTGGCTGCATCCTCCGGTCTCCACCTCTGTCTTCACGTCTTCTTCCCTATGTGTCAAATCTCCCTCTGTCTCTCTCGTATAAGGATATATGTGATGGTATTTAGAGCCTACCCAGATAATCCAAGATAATCTCCCAGGCCAAGGAAGGAAAGGGCATAGATAAAGAGAAGAGAAATATCTGATTCCCTGGCAATATATCTATTAATACCAGGCTCCAATGGATTGGCCTTTAGAACTTTCTATAGTTTCATGGCCAAGGAAATCCCTGACCTTCAACATTCTGGCTCTCTCATAAATGTGCTCACTGCTACCCTTTTCCTAGATTTTTAAATTAAGTTCACTTTTCATCATATTTATGTTCATTTGCAATTTGACTCTTGGTGATTTTGACCACTATCAGTTAATATTTGCCAAAATATGCAATGATATAAGTAATGCCAACTCAATTCAAATGAGGCATAATAAAAACATACTCAAAGATGGTGAAAACTGATAATCACAATTGTCTACCAATTGTGCCCCACTTCCATCCCACATCCCACTCCACCCCTTGAGTAAACTGAGGCTGGATAAAGGGGAAAATAACTATGTTTATATGTATGACTTTACTACTGCAGATTCCAGAGAAAGTTTGGAATTACTTTTGAAAAGGTAAAAAGCATAAAACTAACCAAATGGACACACAGTTGAATAATAAAGTTGAATTAATTATGTTGGCTTATGTGGATACTTCATATCTTCATTTAATTTATATTAGTTATGATATCAGTTTGATGCTGGGATAAAGAGAGCCTTCAAATAAATCACCCAGCTTGCACAGTAGCTCAACAAGTATCAAGGACAAAGTCTCCATCTACCTCTTTGTTCTAACCCTTATGAGATGTAGCTACCATCTTGTCAATTGAAGCCCCAACTCCTACCTTCCCATAACTGGAAAAGGGAAAGGGAACAAAGGGAAGACATCCCTTTAAGGGAAAAACCTGGAAGCACATGGTATTTTTGTTTTAAGAGATAAAATCCACGTCACATAAACACAACCAGCTGCAAGGGAAGCTCAAAAATGTACTCTTTATTTTGTATGGTCTTGTATAAGGAAAAACTCCCTTACCATGGATGAGAAGAATACAATTAATCGTGTCTCCCACAGTCCATTCTTTTGCCTACCCAAGTATCAAATAAGAAACACATTAAAGTCCCATCCATCATTTGACAACCTACAAAATAAAAGATTGTACCCTCTTTCCCAATATACACACATTGAGTTTACAATGGTAAAGTAAGTCTAGGATAACTGACATAATGTCTCTAATTTTATTGAGTTTTTTTTTTTTTTTTTTGAGATGCGGTTTTGCTATATTGCCCAGGCTATTCTCAAACTCCTGGGTCCAAGCAATCCTCCTTCCTCAGCCTCTGAAGTAGCCAGGATTACAGGTGTGTGCCACCATGCCTGGCTTATCTCTAATTTTAAATATGGAAAAATGGGAAACATAAGTCATCTGTCCATAGGGAGTATCAAGGGCTATTGGTTATGAACTGCAAAGCTTCCCTGCCTTAGAGTAAGTTCCTTATAGAGCCAGTCTGACTGTCTCTGATTCTTAGGTCTGTGAGGGACTCTCCAGCCCATTGGACTTCATGGCCCTGTGGCTTCAGCCTTGTGGAAGTTTCTTTCAAGTCTATCATTCTCTGAGGCCATGGTGGAAGTAGTATGTTTGATGGCTGCCCAGCTTTTGCAGTCTGGTTTACAGAATTATCTGATTAGAGCTTGAACAACAATAAGTCTTTGTGAGCTTAGCTTGTGGGTTCTTTGACAATACAATGTACTCAAAAACATAATAGGTTTCCATATTTTTGCTCCTACTCAATTGCATTTGGGCGTAACCACAGCCAGACTTTTGAACATAATTTTAAAATGTGAAATCAGTGGGCTTTTTTTTTGTAATTTACTAGCTTCTCTGTTCTATGTATCTTACCCCCTCCCTAACTTTCTGCACATATCGATACTTCCTAGAGACTATTTGAAACATTTGCCTTGAATGAAAATGCCATGCCCTTAATCTGACCTTTACCACCTGGCTGCTTTCCAATAGCTAGCAAAAAAAATAAAGGCTTGAGGGCTATAGCCTTATGGTCTACCAAGACCACCTATGTAGTGCCACTTTGAATCATTGCTACAGTTTGAGGTACAGAAGCAGTTGTTGTTGTTATTTCCATTGTGAGGCCCCAATCACTGGAGGAAATCTTAACCCATCCAGGAGGGTGGAGATCTTGAGTACTAGTCAGTAAGACACAGTGAGGAAGGTGATACCTTAATGGGTGAGCAACAGTTAGAAGAAGATATGAGGGAAGGATTATTTGTTCAGGGGATACAGCAGGAAAAAGCTAAGAAGACAAAAGGAATATAGTGTATGAAAGAAACATTGGCAACAAACTGAGAATGGCGGTAAGATTGAAAATGTAGCAGAGTTCAGATGGTGAGAAATTTACATACTTAGTCAAGGAAGGCCATTTTATGGTTTGAGTAGGATGGGAGCAAAATGGATTTTTGGTGGTCCACTCTGATAGCACTGTGAAGCATGAACTTGAGAAACAAAAGCTTTCAGACAGGGAGACTAGCTAGGTTATTATAGCAATTGAGGCAAGCAACGATGAGACAAGTGGTAATAGGGTCAAGGGATATTTTAAAAATAAAGTCTGCAGGACTTGGTGGTAGTTCATTTGTGAATGGTGTGGGTGATAAAAAGACATAAAGCAAAGTCTAGAAGTTACAGGAGAAGGAGCAGGGAAAGGAGACTGATTCTGTTGGAAAGGTGTTGAGATGAAAGTGACCATACGAATTCCAAGTGTAGATGTTCAAAGGAGGTACATAAAAGATGCTTTTTGTCTGGAGAAGTCTACACTGGAGAAATCCATTGGGGAAGTCTTTAGTGAACAGGCAACAGATAAACCTTGAAATAAAATGACTTTCTTCAGATAAAGTGTGTGCTATAAGAAGAAAATCTGAAGATCATCAAAAGTTTAGAAGAGGATAGAAAAAAAATAAGCCCCTCATGAAACCAAGAAGAGAAGTCAGAGAAGCAGGATGAGAATCGAGTGGTATAAGAGAATTACTCTGAGGTGGGGGGGGGGAGGCCTGGCTGAGAGAGGTTGAAGAGAGAATGGGGGAAATGATGAAACATTAGGTAAATACTGCTGTGATGTCTGCCGGGGAAGGAAAGGAGAAGGACAGGGCAGTAACAGGAGGGAGATGCAGGGTCAAAGTGGGACTTTTTGGAGGATAGGAGAGATTTGTCCATAATACAGGCTAAAGTCAAAAGTGTAGAGAAGGGGGTTGAAGGTATTGAGGGTGGGTGGGGATAACCGATGGAGTAAGGCCCCCTTCCCAGAAGACAGGGAATCGTGAGCATGGGGCAGAGACTGGCCTTGATCATGAAGAAGGCCTCCTCATTGGAGACTGGAGGGTGTATGTGTTAAGTCAAGGTATCAGGATTGGGAAAAAAAGAAGTGAGGAATTATACACTTATGGACTCAGGTTTTCAGCTAGAGTAAAGGAGCTGTTAGTAAGTGTGGTTTGGAATCTGCTGCTGTCTCTTCATATTCTCTGCACGTGTACAAAGTGTAGGTCAATCTCAACATTATGGATTTCAAAGAAAAAGAGAGTAAAGTTCCCTGAGAAAGTAGGTATGTGAGAGAGCGAGGCCCTGCTGTGGGAGTCAGGGTGGTTAGTCACATCTGTGGGGGGTGTTCCCTGGACAAGGGAGAGCCTGAGGCTGCTACTCCCCCTCCCTTGGCATTTGCCATCACCTCCTGCTCTTACAGAGTGGTGTTCCCTGAGTTCCCACTCAACCCACAAACAGTCCAGAATTCCCAGTAGAGGCAACTGGGAAATAGTTATTTTTCAGAGTTGGACTTGAAAAATCAATAGGATTTGGCCAAATTTGTGTTAAATTTTAAATAACCTTTCTTTGAGAGTTGATTGGAAACTCAGCACATTTGAACCAGCATTCGTAATAACCATTCCATAAGTATAATATTTAAACCATTTTCTCACACTAAGTTTACCTGAGCTTGGTCAAACATAAGCTAATAGTAACACCATTTTAAAGCCAGAAGTAAAAGGGAAAAGAGAGAGAAAGAGAGAGACAAGACAGACTGAGAGAAAGAGAGAGAAAGGGAATGTTAGGAAAATAAAAATTAGCATCTGAGCTAAACTTGAAAAGTCAAAAATATTCACCTGGGAAAGAAAGAATCTGTGAGTAGTTTTCCACAACTGCTTGTACGGGCAGGCCTTTCAGAGCTTATGCCAAGGCTTTTTTAAAATCCATACCTAAATTTGCTCCTCTTCCCCATTCTCCTCTTAAAATTACTTCACAAACTGAGTCTTTTGAGATCTCTGAAAAGCGGAAGAACAAATCAAAGGGTAGATTCCAGCACACAGCAGTTTGTGAAAATGAATACTACGACACTACAGCTTCATTTCTTACTGGAAACACCTGTCTGCCGCTGTATCTTACTTGGTGATTCTAAGGCTACAGCAGTGAGTTACCATCATAGTTACCTAAAAAAAAGCATAGTAGCTTTATTTTAAAGCTTGAATTTAGTGTTTTTTCTGCTTATTTATAGCCCATTAAAATTCCTCCCCTTGAGAAAGCTTCTCCAGATTCTATTCAATAAATGCAGTGCTTAGAAAATTTGCATAGAGTTAAATGTCCCTGTTCCATTTTATCAGTCTCTTTAATTTTTCTTAGCCCAATTATCAGTATAACATCACTTTAAACTTCAGATCCACACAGAGAAATCCAATTTCATCATTCTCTCATTTTGTCTGTGTTCTCTTTGCCAAGGGATAACTTCTGCTCTATGTAAAGGCAAGAAAAACACATGGCCACCTATATAAATAGCCCTACACACACACGCACACACACACACACACACACACAAACTCCTCCTCCACCCCCTCACACACACAAACACAAACACCAGATTCCTACAGAAGGAAGTAATAGATTGAGACAAGTAAACTTCTGTGACAAATTTCCCAAACTGGACCCAAAATAGCCCTTCTGCACAAAAAACCACCAATTTGATGCAAAAAACTTACCATCTGGTTACTGTCAGGTCTGCAAGTGCATAAAAGAAGACTCTGTTTTTATACTTTGATTTATTTTTCTTTCACCAAATATGCTGGGTTTCTTCCCCACTGTACATATTGTGTCTAGAAAACACATATTTGGTCCTCCTTGTCCAGATAGTCTTAGCAGAACTACATCAAAGCACTATCATCAGTTCATAACTCTCACCCTACAAATGTGGTAAGCAACATTCACTATTTTAAATGATATAGTTTCAAATTCTGACAAAGTACAGTTCCGGACTAGTCTTTCATATTGTTTTATGCAAATTTAGGCCATAATGACTTCACCTAACTTAGCATATATTCTCACACAGAGGTTTGATCCCAGAAAAACTGAACCAACAACTTCAGAAAGGAGTGAAACCCTTAACAATGCCCAAAATTCGTCCCCAGTGGCCTTCTTGGAAGATGTTCATGATGTGAATCCTGGTCTACACTGCCAGATTTCCACCTCCCTGAGTGTGAAGGCCTCACTGAAAGCTTCCTTCGCACACAAGCCCAGTACAGCTGCTTTTATTTCTCTTGTAATGAAAATAGCAGAAACACATCTGTTTTCATGCTTCACTGTTGACAGCTCACCAAAAAATGTGCATCCAATAGTTTTCATCCGAATAGACAGAAACATGTTGGACCCAAAATACAGAGAGGTTATATGATGTTTTGGTTTTAAGTTTGTGCAAGAAATTCAGTTTTTATATTTTTATGTCATGCCTAGAATAAATCCCTCTCAACTTCTGACAATATTCTTAGTGAAGTTCCAGAATATTTCCTGGAGTGTCAATGCAGTGTGTTGAAACTCATTTCTACTTTTTGTAAAGTATATTCTGAGATAGTCATTTGACAAAGATGATTTATGCAAAATATTTCAGTCTTCAAAGCAGAGAAGGGTAAAGAAGTACAAAGGCATGTATAATGCACACATGACGGGACAGAAAGAAGTGAGCAAAGAGGTATTTGCTTCTTTGTTGTTACTCAACAAATATCTATATTTGGTCTTTCTTTAGGCTTCCCCTCCACACCCCCCCAAAAAAAACCCTCAGCTTTAAAAATGTTATTTCTCTTTGATAGAAACGTATGTCTGGAAAATGTTCAGTTTAATAGATGAATATGTTTCATGTCTTGGGAGAACAAAACGTGCATTATGATTTTATCATTCATTAAACAGAGAGAGTGAGAGAGAGCACAGTGCTATACAACATGTGAAATTCTGTACCCCTCAAAGAAAAGAAGTTTTCAAACATGTCTTTTCAGGACTCCCGGTGGGAGCTGTCAGGTGTGTAGCTGTGATCCATTGAGAAGGTTTTGGGAGGAGAACAAAGAAATGAAAGACTATTAGCTTTCATCTTAGAGTTTGTTTCAACCACTTCAAATGTATATTTGAAATAAATAACTCCATATTACTTAATAATAATATCATTAATATTTTAAATTATTAAAATAAAAATATTTTAAACCCACATCTAACTTTTGTACCTAGGCTATAAAAATTTAGTCTCAGAACCAAATCTTCTAAGTAATCTCTTTTTTTGTCATCATTGATTTGAGGTTCTTCCATCTAATAGTAGCAGTTAATTGATTGCCAAGATGAAGAAGAAATATGGGCTTTTGTTTGAGCTGGGAAAACTGAAAACTTAAGGGAATCTCACAATTATCCACACATGTACCAAAAGTTCATACTGCAGAAGAACCTTAGATGTACCTAAACAGATTGTTGAGAAGAGTCAAGCTGCTTTTCTATATGAACAAATAATGCATTTTCAAGGCATTGAATTACCTTGAAGTAACTGCCAGAAGGGCCAGTTAATACAAAAACATCTGATGGCATTACAGCAGAATTATTCAACCAAGTGTCAGGTTAATGATTTTTAAAGAATAATTTCAAAGAAAGTAGAAGTTTCATTTTTGGCACATGCATTAGCCTACGCTCCTTTTCATCAAGTCGGCTGTAATCTACAATCAACGTTAAGTCCTCCAACCTGCTTGAACACACCAAGACTCACCTTCGGATAGGATGACTAAATTCTTTTGACAGAGATTTATTAGCTAGTGAACCAACAAGTAATGACTGTCCTTTTATAATTGCTTACTTAAAAGAAAAAAGCTAAATCACCTAGCCAGGTGAAACATTTGCCAGTACTTGCATCATGTATTGTAGCCTGGACAAAATGCATGGATGAAGCTGTTCCTGCCCTCCAAATGCTGAAAATTTAAATGCTCCAACAAAACAAAGTCCGAAGTCAACACATATTGTTAAAATGGAAAGGAGTATTATAGAAAGAAAGAGGTAGCGTAAGAACCAACTTCCTAGTTGTAAAGTAGGTATGTGACAAACCAGTAGTTTAATTTTTTTCCCCAATCTTAGAAAAATGAGCATTTTCCAGGAAAGAGAAAGACCAGAAAGGGGAGTAGAAAAGAAAGGCTTAAACAGTATTCTCCTTTAAGTTTCTGGTGAATTTCCAGGCTTGCTTCTTCCTCCCGATCTTGTCTTCAAGCTTTCCTTAATGTGCAGAAGGCTGTTCTTAGCGGCTTCTCTCTGTAGTCTTGCTCACACCAAGTAAGAGTCCAAAATTGTGTTCTGCTAAACATTATTCTCTGTGATGATTCATCATTTGCAAAGAAGAATGGTTGCATCAGAAGGGTCTCTGGACTAAGAAACAAGGGACCTGAATTCTAATCCTAATTCCTCCATTAATTAGGAATTCATTTTTGCCAAGTCCACTAAACTGCTACATGACTCATGTTATTATAACTCATTGATAAAATGAGTTTAATAATGTTTGTGTTGCCTTATAAAAATGTTGAAAATAGCGAACGTTTTGAACATTACATGTGTTCCATGTTATTTTTGTTAGTAAACCTGCCAAAAATTAACTCTAAATTTAAAACTAAAAGCCACAAATGAATTTTTCACTTATTCAGTCATGTGGAATCTTGAAGCACAATTAAAAGGTCTCAAAGTGCCCCTAGGAAATGAGAAGCGTTAAAATGAATCAGCTCTACCACATACTGGGAGTTCTGAAAACTTCACTCCGTCCCCAGTCATACTGGTCTTCTTCCAGTTACTACTCAGAGCTTTTTTATCTAATCAATGAATTCACTGATTTAAATACAGGTTTAAGAACAAAGTAGTAAGTAGCTAATTTGTGGTTCTTGCTTCACTGTCCAAGCACGCCTCAGAGCATTTCCCTCCGTCACCATGCTCCAGTACTAATGGGATCAGGTTTATTGCAATTCTTTGTCTTGGTGTCAAGACTTTTTCTTCCACTGTTCACCTCTGCCCCATATGTTCACATGGGCAGTTCATTATCATGCCTCAGATCTCTGCTCAAATGTTACTTTCACAAAGAGCTTCCCGTGACCACACCATCTCCAGGTAGAGAGTAATGTTTCTCCCGTGACTCCCTATCACATCAACCTTATAGCCCTTACTATTTCTAGAATTATCTCAATTGTTTGTTTGTCTATTGTGTGCTCAAAGGAAAACAAAATCATCCTTGATTCCTCTCTTCCCCCACTCTGTGCCCAATTTATCTGTCACCTCTATCTCCAAAATATATTCAGCAAATGTTCATTAATCTCCATCTCTAATTCTATTATGCTATCCAGTCACCATCATCTCTACATTAGACCACTGCAGTATTTCTCAGATAGGAGTACTTCCTTCCACACCCATCCCCACATATTCAATTTTTTTCATTATAGCCATAATTTCTTTTGTAAACTTAAGTCAGATTTAGCATGTACCTACTTAAAATCTTCCAGTGGTTTCCCAATAGTTAGAAGGCGATCCTAACTCTTTACAAAGTTTACAAGTCCTTGGTCTACAAGGACTTCCCAGTAACCTGACATCTCCTTTCCTCCTCACTCTGCGCTACCATCCGTCTGTCAGCTGTCTCTCTATTCTCTTAGGGCGTTCACCTGAGCACACAGCCCTCTGGCCTTTACGTGGCAGGTTTGGTCTCATCATTGAAGTCTCATCTCAAACAACATCTGCTTAGCCGTGCTCTTCTTGACCATCCTCTACCCTTTCATGTTCCATCACATTACTGTTTATTTTCTCCATAGCATTTTCACATTGCTATTTGTTATTGTCTTCATGACACTCATCATTATTTGAAATGATCTTATCCTTTTATTTTTTTCACTTATGTTTTTATCTCTCCTACTAATCGGTTGGATCTTTCAGAGCAAGGACACTCTTTATTATATTCATTATGATTTAGCTAGTATTCAGATAAGGATCTATCAAAATAGTATATGTGTAATACAAATATTAGCTAAATGAATTAATAAGTGGTTCTTTCCCTTCCTTCCTCACAAAAATGTAACTTTCACGAGGGAAGGACTTTGTCTTGGTGTCTTCGTGTCACATACACTATTTCCCTATCACCCAGCTGAATGCTTAATGAATATTGATTAATTATTTTTTAGATATTTTTTGACTACAGGGTAAATAAATGATTCTGAATAAAATAATAGATGTATTTCTAGGCTACAAAGCAATATTTATTTGTAATGAATATTGTGGTCACAGAAGTTACTAACATTTTTTAGTATCTTTTGTTAGCCTATTGGAAGGGCAGATAGCCAAGAATTTACTTTAAAAGATGTAATTGGGTCAGTAACTATGGGTCCTCATTCTGGACCAAAGATTATTACCTACTGGTAGCTAATGGGTGATTATCTCCCCAGGACTTGCCCTCTGCCCAAGGGGAGCTGCCTTACCCAAAGTGATGTTGCTCACCTCCAGTGATTGTTAAATGCTGAACTATTACATAAAGGCAAAAATCTCCTTGCCTCAATTTTGGGTAGAGAACTTCTGTAGAAACTGCATTGCCTGCTTGGTATCAATTTTGTTTCTTTTTTTTTTGGAAGTATCGCCCTCACACATAAATCTCTGTAAGAACCTATTATCTGGGAAACTCATCTGAGAGAGTTGGCTCTAGGTATCAGTTCTAAAATGGAATTTTGGCACTGAATGAACCTTCCCCAGTGACAATGAAGACCTCATATCAGATGGAGCTCAGATAGTGCCTAACACGCTATCATGGTCTACAATTGTCAGAACTTTACCCAATGATGAAATGAAATGGGATACAAGTGGAAGAGAATATGCCAATAATGGAAATATCTAAGGTATTTGAGAGGTTCAGGAGAAGTAGCAAATTATAAGAATTATGGACTCGGATGGTTGTTGCCAGAAGATATTGAGACATTGGAGAAAGACAAAAAAAAAATTGTTGAGGGTGATTAATTACCAATTTAAGTGAAATCTGAAAGCCAGAAGGCTTTCCTTGGCGACAATAAAGAGACTCTCATTCCTGTAGCCAGAGGCACTAAAAGCTGAAGGTCTGGGCCAAACTTTATATAATACAAGGGTATTGTGGAGAAAGGAGGAGAGTTCTCAGCTCCTCCTTCAGGGATCTGATTAGGAAAGAGTAGGACCCTTAAAACTGGGATTGGAACAACAGGGTCAATGTACTTAAAATTTTTGTATCCTTGTATTCTCTTAAGCCCTCTGAGCCTGCAGTCAAAACCTACTATTCCCTGTTGAAAGCAAGTGCTTAAAGATGATGTTGAAGTCTCTGCCTCACAATACAGCACTGAGGAACTGTTCCAGGATGGAGTTGTTGAAAAGGAAACATAGTTTCTTCTCACCCCTCATAAATTCATAGTTGGAACACTCTTATAGCAAAAGACAGATTGACAAGAGAAAAAAAGGCAAGTTTATTAATACGTGTGTTATTTTGTGGAAGAAACCTAAATGAAAGGTAACTCAAAGCAGTGGCTTAAAATTTGGATTTATGTAACATTTTCAACAAAGAATAATAAATCTTAGAAAGTGACAAGACCAAAGAAAAAGCAGTTTTTGGCTTCCAAAGGTGGCAAACAGTGTGAAGGTAAATATATGGGAAAAACTAATGAAGTTAAGGTTTGTTAGCAGTTTTCTCTGGTGCTATATCTGAGCTGATAAGAGCTGTCTTCAGTAAAGGAAAATATGTAGCCTATCTTTAGGCAGAAAGGGAGGAGGATAGAGCCCTTCCTTCTTTTGCTGCTTCTCAATTGCCTTTAGCTCAAAAATATTTATGTCAAAGAGATATACTTGAATTGACATATTCTGGTTTCCTTCAAAGGGCACTTATTTACAAAACAAAATGGATCTTAGCAGTGCAGGGGCAGACCACATAGTGAATGCTATGGTGCACCACCTGTGCCCCCATTAAGGGCTAAGGCACTTGTTCCCACATCTGCTGAGAGCGTAGCCTGATGATGGCGCTCAGCTGAGTCCTCCCCAAGGTTGTGCTGTCTTCCAAGGAAAGCCCGTACCCAATGATTATTTGAAGCAGGGATACAAAAGCCCAGCCATCCTACTTGATTTGGAGCATCTTTGAAGTGCAAACCCACTTTCTGGACTCTCTGTGGGATTGGCTGAAGCCTCTGTGAGGCTTCAATTGTTTCAGTTGAACCACTCTCTGTGCCCAATCTGCTTCTCTTACCCTTCAAAGTGCTGCTACAAAGGGTACTCACCAATAAACCATCCACAGGCAAATTATTTTCTTAGAATCTGTTTCCAAGGGAACATGGCCTGTGCCAATATTAAACTAAGGTTAATTTTTGAAATAAAGTTTGGCTTTGAGTTATCATGATTATTATTACTTTGTATATGAGAATATCATAAGTTAAGTGCTGATGTCATGCAGGAATAAGCAAAAAATGGAAGGACCACATTGAGAAGTTGACCCTCTTTCACTTTCTGGAAGAAATGGTACAGTGTGATGTAGCTGTAGACTATGGCTAGAGAAGTAGAAGATACATAAAACAACAGACAATCAAATATATAACATAGGCACTAAATTTATATCATATGAGGTAGATATCGCTTAGTACTTCACAGCAAGCATGTTCTCAGATGGAAGGGACTCTGCATATAGGAAAGAAGGCCTGTAAGAAGACACAAAATGTCACGAAATCAAGTATTTGTATCATAAATTGTATTTGAAGAAAAACCTATCAAAACTCATTCAAAGCTTTTCCCTTATTTGAACCTTAATTCTAATGAGCTTTTCAGATTTGGGGCCAGCTATGCATTACCAGCTATACATTAGTTGTGTATGCATAGGCATTGTATTATTAAAATAAAAAGATATGAATGAGACAGGAATATTGAGGGAGGGGACAAAGACATAGGAATTGTGGGCAGATCAGTAGTCAGTAAGATGGGCTGTTAGGTAGGAAAGTCTGGGTTCAGGTCTAGCTCTTCTGTCTTATTTATGCAATTTATTTCACCTGGTTTCTTTATTTAAAAAAAAAATCTGAGTAATTGTGGTAAGCAGAATAATGAACCCCAAAGATTTCCATGTCCTGATATAGCTATTGTAAAGATCACATTAAATAATTCTGGTAAGATATTTAGTAGAGCTTCTAGTACACAGAATGTTAATTTTGGTGGCATAGCACAGTAGTGTAAGGGCATTCAGCAGAGTAAAAAACTGCCCTGTTCAGTTCAATGGAGCTCAAAGTCACAGTATTTGGAATTTATAAACATGATCTCAGTTATCATAAAGAAGGTAAAGTTGGCACATGGTTCTCTTAAGACAGCAAAGTGTGAATACTTTTTCTCTAAAATTCCTTAATTTTAAAAAGTGTTACAAAGCTAGATTTTATTTGCCTATAAAATGTCCTCAGGAAGAGCATGTAATTTCTCCAAATGTCAAGTAGGTTATTTATATAGCTCTATATAGGGAACAAATCATGGCATTCTCCAAGGTCAGACACAATATTTACAGAAGAGAATCTCCCCTGTTCTTCTTGAAGTCTATTCCCTAAACTTCATACACTTGGTAATGACCTGAAAAAGAAAATCTCATGCAGTATATGGCTATTATCATCTCACACATATTCAACTGCATACAGAAATAATAGAAATGACTTCTTATAAACCTGTGGGTTTATCTTTACAAATCCAAATATGCCCTTACATAGACATTTAGGTAAGTAAAAGTGTTAATGGTGGAAAATGGATTGGAAATAAATGAAAACAAAAAATAGACAAGGAAGTGATCAGATAATGATATGATTCTGGTATCATAGGCTGTAATTTAGCATCTAATTTAGGCTATAAGGGAGAGAGAGAGTAAATCTTGGGGATCATTTTCACTAGTGATTTCAGAACATTAAGAGGGTGGGTGCTCAGCTTTTATGAATTTTTTTACAAGTCTATGGAGAAATGAGATATTTGAGCACAACATACCTATTTTTCTTTAATCTAGATTAATTCCACTTAAAAGACGGGTGTTATTCTGAGATTACTTTGTTTCTAATTTCATGTATTCAAAATCCTTCTTTAATAAAATGATGAGGATTGTAGAGGTGATAGAAATCTGTATTTTTAAAATGCCCTTAATTTGGCAAAAAAAAAAATATTGGCAGAATTCTTTTTGTTTTTAATTTTACTGACTTATGAATACCTTAAGTCTGGGAGCTGTTGCTTTAGTTCCACTTCTCTATTTTGCAGAGGAAGAAATTGAGGCCCAAAGAGGTTAAATATCTTCTTCAAGATCTCATCAATGGCAACACCAAAGGTAGGACCCAGCCAGGGATTTTTTATCAGTGATTATTAATATAACTTTTTTGAAGAATAAAAAAACCTCATTTCCCAACCAGAACTTTGAATTTCTCTTTCTAAAATAGATTATCAAAGAAGTTTCAATGTTTGTTGGCTTATCAAAATTGTATTATGCATATCTAAATTTCTTTAAATTTGAGCACAGACTCTATTATAAAAATATTGCCTGTCCACTTGTGTTTACTTTAGTGTTGACTCACCCTTTCAGAAATACCTAACCCATCAGGCAAATCTGCCATAATAAATGACAGAAGCTAAGTGACAACACTTCAGCTCAGCAGGTGGCAAACATTCACATCCAGGAGAGCAAGTGTTTAGAATTCTCAGTTGGATTTTAAGTGGTTCAGAAATGTTAGCAGAAGTTAGAAACTCTTTCTAGTATCTTTTGGCAGCCTATTGGAAGGGCAGGGAACCAAGAATTTACTTTAAAAGATGGAATTCGGTCAGTAACCATGAGTGACTCTTGTTAATAGGGCTAATGGTAAAGATAAGAAGCATTTGTTTAGAGGTCATGTAAACATCCCTGTCCTGAAATAAGTAATTTGCATATCTGGAGAGAAGACAAAGTCAGCCTCCCCCAGGGACCTGACTCTGGCTTTTCCAGGCCTTCAGAAGTGACAGCATTGTTTCCTCAACTGCTGGGAAGGATTATATTAGGTAGATAGATTTTTAAATAAGACAGAAGGATGTAATTTGAATCCCTAGGCATCCTACACCTATATTATTTTACTCTTGTTGTCTGAAAATGAAAGTTTTTATCATTGTGTACATAATGTCTCTGAACTCTGAGCATCTGCCTGAAACAGCTGTTGCTGATTAAAATTAAACCAAAGTTTTCCACCAGTAAAGAATCTGCAACAGATAAGAAGAAAAAATTATGGGTCTTACAGGGACTATTTAAGCTTCAACTTTCTTCATTTCCAGAGATAGGAGGAGTTTAGTGTTAAAAGTTGGAAATCTTCTAAGACATACGACCTCTTTTCAGAGATAGTACTAAGACCAAACCAGTCCACTAATTAAAAAAAAAAAAAAAGTATTTCAATTCTTCAACAACAACAACAAAGAAAAATGTGTAATTGACTTCTTTGAATTGAATTTAAAGTATTTAATATGCTAATCTTGTTTTGGGAATTCATAATTCCTACAATTAATGGAAAATATATGGCTAAATCTAAGTTTATATTCTCTGTGATGGTTGGTTTTGTGTCAACTTGGCTAGGCTAGAGTACCCGGTCATCAAACACTAATCCAGGTGCTCCTGTGGAGTTATTTTGTAGATGAGGTTAACATCTCCAGTAAACTGACTTTAAGCAGATTATTTTCCATAATGTGGGTGGGCCTGTTCAGTCAGTTGAAAGGTCTTAAAAATAAACACTGAAGTTTCCCTGAGGAAGAAGAAATTCTACCTAAAGACCTCAGTATCAACTCCTGACCCACAGTTTCCAGCTGCAGTCCTGCCCTAAAGATTTTAAATTTGCCAGCCCCCACAAGAGCATGAGCCAATTCCTTTAAATAAATCTCTTTATGTACCTACATGTATACATCTTTTACTCATTGTGTTCCTTTGGAGAACCTTGACTGATACACCCTATAACAATAAAACATTTTTTATATGAAAGTCATACTATTTGCAAAGTGGTTCTCAATGTTCATCTTAAACTAGCAATTGCTATAAACTAAAATTCTCTTATTCATTTGTCCCATAAACATGCTTTTTATTTTTATACTCAATTCCTCATTGGTAATTCCATCTTCAGATATATTTTTGATTGATTATACTGAGAAGTCAATGATCAAAAACTAAAGCAATCCTATTACATTCACTTTCAAGAAAAGAGATTATTCCTACTTGGGACTATTTCTACTTATTAGGGAGAGAAAGGCATACATGTACTAAGTTTTTAAAATAATTACTCTTCAGTAATAACAATATCCAAAGAATCTTTCTCCACTCCGTCCTTAGCCAATAATTTGAAAAATGAAGGAGGGGAAGACAAGGAGAGGAGATGGGAAGAGAGGAAGAGAAACTGAAAGAGAGAGTGAAAATAAATTTAGTTTCCTAAAACTACCACCTATTGTAGGTACTTGGGAAAAAAATGTGGGCATTTTACTAGCTACCAGGGAGTTCCTCTATCATTGAGAATTTGTCATAGGAAAAAAGGTCAGTTATGGCACCTACAAATTTAGCTCAGATTACTGAATATAAACACAAGTAAGCTGTGGTCCCTATACTCAATGAATTCACAAAGAGAAACACCATGACACCCAATCACAGTGGCAGGGGCACTATTTTTCTACCACATTTGTCTTTAATTTTACACATCCCTTCTGCTACCTCCCGAAGGATTGTGCAAAAAATGAAATAAATGGCAAATTATATAACCTCAAGTAGCTTACATGTTAGAATAACAAATGATCATTATATTATTTGTTGTGCATAACACAATATGGCAATACTTAGTATCTTAAAACAATATACATTTATTATCTTACAGTTTCTGCAGGAAAATGAGAGCAGCTTAACTGAGTGGTTCTAGCTCAGGATCTTGCATTAGTTACAGTCAAGATGTAAGCCTGGGCTATAGTTACCTGAAAGCTTGACTAGGGCTGGAAGATCCTCTTCCAAGGTGGCTTCCTCATATGCATGTTGGCAAGAAGCCTTAGTTCCTCACCACATAAACCTCTCCTTAGGGCTTCGTGAGTGTCCTCCCAGGAGAGCAAGTGGTTTCCCCCAGAGTGTGTGATTCCAGAGAGCGAAGGGAAAGTTTCAATGTTTTTTATGACTGAGCCTCAGAGGTCACGCACTGTCATTTCCACAATATCCAATTGGTTATCCAATTTAGCCCTATTCACTATGAAAGGGTACTACTATTAAAGTTGGAAGCATGTTTGTGGTCCATCTTGGAGGCTGGTTACCATAGTCATTAAATAACAGGGACAACAAGCACATTTAAAATCAATAAATGCATATTAATGGAGCACAAAATGAGCATATCAGCTTTGAAATGATAAACAGTAGCATAATCAGAATATGACAAAATTTATCATGAGGTTTTATGAAGGAGATGAGGAGTTTTTAGGTGGGTTTTGAAAGAATTGAGGGACTGAATATTTTGATGGACAGAAAACAGTTAGAATGACTGGACATTTCAGGTAAATGTGCATATCTATCTTAGGCTACTGAAAGGTAAGCCTTATCCCCAAGAGAGCCTTATCACACAGCATTTAAGTCAAAGTTTACAGACACTTCTTTGTAGGTGGTTTTAACGCAATATTATAACAGCGAGTAAAACAGATCCAAAGGAACCTTCTACTATGAAGGTAGGAATCTGAAACATTACCATGACAAATGTCTAAATGTTTCTTTAGAATAGAGGTTTTCTTATACATGTAAAGAATCAGAAGCCACCGTAATGGGTAACAAATTTAGGAAAGTATATTTAATTACATACACAGTCATTTTTCTTTAGTAGATGTAAAAGTGTATGTTAATACCATTCACTCATCCACAGACACACAAAATATATTTTTAAAAGTTTCTCTGTGGCTTGGCTTCTTAATATGTCATATTAACTAAAATTAACTAAGCTTATTGAGTTAAAAGTCAGGTTATCAATAGACTGCCAACACTAACAATTTAAATTGTCTAAGTTGCCTGTTGCTGATTAAATCATGCTGAGCAACCTCTCAATTATAATTTGGCATCTCTTCTATTTGCTGTTCAGTAAACATAAATACTCTGTCCTGTTGGTAGTTTTATTTTTTCAGTATGTTAGTCACTGGACATTTTTTATAAATTGACTTTTAGTAAGTTTATTGTGTGTCATTTCATAAGACTTAATTCATCGTCTCAAAGTACACTGACAAAAAAATTCTAAGGATCTAGAAAACTGGAGAAATGATTTCTGGAACAGAATGATAACTTCAAAGCTTCTTCCTTTGCCAAAGTTCTGTCTGAGTGAACATTGGACTCCCAAAACATAATGGTAACATGAGTATTCCTAATTGTTTTTTAATTATACTTCGAATAAAATCAAAACTATATCTAGTAAAGATTAAAATTTCAGAAGGAAGAAAGCAGGAACTTCTATTAAAGAGGCAAGAGATTTAAAAAAAACTTCATTCTTCCATTGAAAAGACTTGATGTTATATTTTCTTTCAAACCATTGACATATTACTTGAATGTTTATATTTTGCATGGCATATCAGGAAGAATAAGATGAAGACTTGTAAGACATGGAGTCAAGTTCTTGCTCTGAGACGATTTATGATGTGGCATTATAATTTATCTTAATTTTTTATATCTCAGATTCTTCTACTCTAAGAACTGGTGCTTTAGTTAGTTTACCTCTAAAATTTCTTTTGATAAGAAACTCCTTTATGGTTTTTTTAGATGACTAACTGCAAATTCTTTAGGAAAATAGGATAATGCAAAGAAATCCAGTAAAAACAGAAAGCTAAAACACAATAGACATTGTTTTCATGAGAAAAAAATCAAAATTTTAGCTATTATTGAAAATTTAATTAACATGCTTTAAAGTATTCCATAATTATTATCAACCTTCCTAATTTATACTGTCCATACAAGGATTACAGAGAAGAACAGAACCAAATTGAGGCCAGAATTCCAGTAGCTGAAACATAGGCCAAGAGTCTAAAACGTTGCTAGATTGTTCAAGCACACGTACAGGGAAACCATCCAGTTATCATCCGTTTTTAAAGTACACCTTGCCCATCTCTGTTAATGAATTCAAAACTCCGGGGTGGCTCCCGGATATTTGTACAGACAGAAAGGCTCCTGCAAAGTTAGGGTCACCGTAATCCTTTACGAAAGGCACTATGTGCTCCTTTCTTATCTGAAAAAATCTTAGCTATGCTTTCAAGATGGTTTTCTGGTAGGTTTTATAGGAAAATGCCTCCTTTCAGCTCTCTGCCTACTTCATGAGCCTATGTATGTGATAAGAATCAGACATTTTGAAATGCTCTGATATCTTTATAAACAAACTGGTCTGGCCTCAGACCCCAGATAACAATGTGTGTTTTTAATTTGTGAACAACTGCTAAACGACTTCTGGAAACTGAAAAATTTGCAGGAAAGAAAAAATTCTTCAGTTTTTAAATATACCTCTTTTGGGGGAAAAAAAATCTTTCTGCTGTGTAATTTCTTTGATTTTAGTAATTAAAATTACATTTTTCTTTGACAAATATTTGTATACTCTTGAAATAGAGCTTAAATTGCTATGTTTTATGGAAAACACATGATGCTTGATTTTTCCTTGAATCAGAAGCATTTTTCAAATATATTTTGTTTCCTTAAAAGGCAGCTTGGGGGACAGATGGGGAGGATAAAGCCCTTTATAATCATTAGAAGTATTGGCTTTCTGTGCAAACTTTTCCTGTCAAGTTCCTATCAGCATTTCTATCAAAGAACTGAGCTTCTGGGCCTTTTATTTTTATTTTTTTGGTGCACATATTTCCAAGTCTGTTTTGTATATTATGGTAGTAGAAGTTTACTCTACAAAAATGTATAGAGTACATTTTTAAATTTAGACAAATTTTTGACGAGAAGGTAATATAATGACATCATACAAAGTTACTGGTTCAATAGCAGCCCATAAAAAATACAGGAAACAAATATGCCGTCACCTTTAGAGGTTATATTGAGCTCAAGTTTGGGCTCCCAGGTTTTCACTGCTCACTTGCCTTATAAAGTCTGGCCCTTTGTTCCCTCAGCTATAAAATGAGCAAGTAAAATCTGATTTGTAAAATCAGGCTTAAAAAACTAGAACTATAGTTTTTCATTCATAGTGTTCTGTTGTGAGCTGAATAACGTTCTCGCAAAATTTGTTATGTTGAAGCCCTAACCCCCAGGACCTCAGAATGTGACCGTATTTGGACATTGGGCTTTTAAAGATGTGATGAAGTTAAAATGAGGCCCTTAGGGTGGGCCTCAATTTAATCTGACTTGTATCCGTAGAAGCGGACAAACAAAGGAGACATCAGGGACGTGAATGCAGAGAAAAGACCATGTGAGGACACAACAGGAAGGCAGCTGCAAGCAAAGAGAGGCCTCCGAAGAAACCATGCCTACATCTTCATCTTGGACTTCATCTTAGTCAGCTCAAGCTGCTGTATCAGAATACCAAAGACTGGGTGACTTAAACAACAAACATTTATTCCTCATGGTTTTTAAGCCTGGAAGTCCAAGATTAGGGTGTCAGCATGGTGGAGTTCTTGGTGAGGCCCCTCTTCTTAATTATAGTCTCATATGGCCTTCTTTTGTGCATGCACATGAAAGAGAGAGAGAGAAAGAGAGAGAGAGAGACCTTATGTCTCCTCCTCACCTGATAAGGCCATTAATCTCATCATAAGGGCTCTACTCTCATGACCTAAACTAACCTTAATTACCTTTCAAAGGTCCCACCTCCAAATACCACAACACTGGGGGTCCAGTTTTCAACATATGAATTGGGGGGAGGGCACTAACATTTAGTCCATAGGAGATTTCTAGCCTCCAGAACAGTGAGAAAATAGATTTCTGTTGTTTAAGCCACCTAGTCTGTTGTATTTAATTATGGCAACCCTAGTACCCTAATACAATGTACAACAGTATTAATCACTAGTTTTATTTCTTATTAGTTTTATTTCTTTGTTAATATTCAAGTAAGTGAAAAAGAATAACTTTTGAAGTTAAAAATATTAAAAATTAGAAAAATTTTTATGTATGAACTAATATTTACTACACTTACCAAACAAAAATATACCTCACTATTCACATCCTGTTTTGGTGTTTTAATTTTTTAATACAAATAAAAACTGTAAGTTGTCACATAGAACAGGGGTTGGCAAATGTTTTCTGTAAAGGTCTAGATAAAGGTTGAGTATCCTTTATCTGGAATGCTTGGGATCAGAAGTGTTTCACATTTCAGGATTTTTTTCAGCTTTGGGGATGTTTGTATTATATACCAGTACGGCATCTCTAATCCGAGAATCTAAAATCCAAAATGCTCCAATGGGCTTTTGCTTTCATGGAAGACAATTTTTCCATGGATGGGGGTGAGGGGGATGGCAAGCGATGGGGAGTGGCTATAAATACAGAGGGAGCTTAGCTCACTCATTCACTGCTCACCTCCTGCTATCGCCTGTTTCCTAACAGGCCACAGACCTGGCATTGGTCTGCAGCCCAGGGCTTGGGGACCACAGCACAAAGGTATAGATGGAGAAGCTGGGGCAGAGACATGAGGGCATACTTTCCTTTGAGGCCCTGGCATCACCAGGGATACAGGAACACAGAAGCAAAGTCAACCTTCCCTCTCAAGGAGTTAGCACAGCCTGGAGAGAGACTGGATGTGTTCTCTGCCACACTGTGTGTAGGGGAGAGAGGCAGAGGCCCTGTCCTCTATGAGGGACACATGGACAGCAGCAAACAAGTTTCCTCTAACTCTAAAAATAATGGGCTAGAGCAATTAAATATATTCTACAATGCAAGAAAATAGCTTTTGTAGGTTACATGGAACATTAAAAAATATATATGTGAATGTGTGTGTGTATATTAATATATACTTCCAATTTTTTTGGCATTTCTATAAGGATACTGTCTCCACATGCTTCAAGGGTTCCTGACTTAACATATTCTGAGTGCCCTAGGCCCACTGGGGAGTCTGATTAGCATAATTAGCATGGAATATAGGAAAGTATATGAAGTCTACAGTCAGACTAATTGAGATTCAAATTCTGTCACCCACATTTCCAAGCTCTCCTGAGCCTTGATTTCCATGCTTGTAACAAGTTCAATTAAATTCAATTCCATGCCCATTTATGTAGAGAAATATTGTCACACTCAAGCACATTATATCACTTTATCTTTACAATAATTGATAGGTAGGTATTATTATCGCTCATTTCCAATTGTGGCAAGTAATTGAAAGTTACATAACAGTCACAGGATCACACAACTGGTAAGAGCTGAGCATCAAATCCTTTCTTAAAGAGTGTCTATGCCAGGTGCAATAATGGGTGAGGAACAGAGAACTTCTACCCCTTAGTTTTTACACAGTAGTAGACCTAATGTGTATGAATAGAGAGCTACAAGGGAGAGCTTGTTCAGTTGAAATCAACTTTCCAAAAACTAAAACTGAAAAGCAGAAAAAGAAGGAGTATCCAAAAATTAAGGAATCTTTTAGAACTGAAAGGAAGTACAGGTGACCTGGAGAGGGACCGAAATAGGAACAGGACAGCTGCCTAGAACCAGGGCAACAAGAAATCACTGTAACTGCTCTCTGGAGCTCTTCATCTTTGCTTGGCTCTGTGAGTCTGGTCCATCTTCCTTGTGTCTGCATCCTGGCTGCTTCCCCAGCTTCTCTTGGCACACTGCCACACGCCCTTTCCTCCTACAAGGCCTTCTCTGTAAAGTGCCCATGAGGACTTGGGAGTCTGGGCCCTGACTTCAAATGCCCACAGATGAAAATTGAGGTAGGAAAAGAGGAAGTCCAGGGAAAGAAACCATTGAATGAAGAGTTAGAGCGATTGAAAAAAATAAGACTGGGTCATAATATGGAAAGCAAGGAAAAGGTCTTCAACAGTGATAAATACTTGTGGTGAGGGCATTTCTCATTAAAAATCAAGAGAAAAAACTATTGAGTTTTTAAATAGGGAATAATTGAACATAGAACTATATATTGTCTATTTGCTTTTTGTTTCTGTGATGATAGTTCAAATTCTACTTGAATCTATTGATACAGGAAGATTCTTTTGCAATCCCTTTCCTCCTTCTCTTCCTTCTTCTTTTTAGTTCTTGCCCTTTTTAGTAGAGTTGGGAAACTCTACTAAACTAACTCTTTTTAGTAGAGTTGGGAAACTACAGCCAGGTGTCTCCTTTATCAGGAATAAATGTTTCCAAGCAAAAACTTGTAAATTAGCATGTAAAATCTACCACAGTTTTATGCTATATCATCTGTATTGGCTTTACCTTTCCAGTTCTCAGATAAAAAATACAAGCTGGACAACTCCTTATTTTTGTAATAAAGATCTGCTGCATTCATGTCCATGTAGCTAAGTATTAAACTTTACATTAATGTAAGGAAGATTTTTTACCATATAGTATCTTCAAATGTGTAGCTATATATCTGTCTCAGGTAAAGAATCTTAATTTGCTTCTGTTGGTTTGGTGTTGCTTTTTTGTTTTATTTTTCACAGCAAATCTTTTTCAAGAAAACCTCAAAACTTTGTTCATGATACACATCTTTTTTTTAACCTTTAAACTTGTTCTAATCCTTAAGATAATCAGTGTTCCATAAGCACAAATGAAGAAGTGAGTGGTACGATGAAAAGAAGCCTTGGGTTATGTTGTAAGACACTGGATTAAAGACAAAAAAATGAAGCCGAACTTAAGCCCTCAGTAGCTCTGATTTAATTTCCTGTAGAGTAAATCCATTCTCAGGCGCCCGTGGATAAGTTTGTTATTTAGCACTTCACTGAGTCTCTTTTTGAACTTTATAAAGAAACAGACTGAGGGTCCCAGGGTCCCAGGGCTTTGCCTTGTTCTCAGTGGGAGTGTGGACCATCCCCTGACACACAGGTCTGACCCTTTAATGCATGGTCATTGAATTTCACCCTTGATCACTGGCTAGGAATTAACCATGAGCAGAGAACTGCTTTTGTTAACTTTGGTCATGCCATACATTCCTGGTAAAAACTAAGGAAGGATTACTGGAGACAAAAGACGAAAAAGAAACTGAATTACCTAGGTTTTTGTTGTTGCTGTTGTTGTTGTTGGTGACATTGTCTATGTTTCTATGTGGGGCATATATTTTGTCTCTCAAATATCACAATTTGTTTTCTTTTCAGAATTTCTAACTTTCTAGCCATTATTGATCGGCATTTTTTGCTTTTATAATGTATATGTATTCAGGTTAGTAAAAAATATTTCTCTAAATAGTTACAGCTGGAACCTAGTCAGTTCACCAGAAAAAAGTCTCCTGAGTCCACTAGCCCAATCTCTCTATCTCCTGGACAATACATGTGAAGAAACCCAGGGAAGGAGGATTCTCTCCCAGAGTCATGCAGGTAGTTAATAGCCAAGCTGAGACTTGAACTCTTCGGTGTCATACAAACCTTTCACAACAAACTCTGTCTCCAGGTGGAATGGATGATTCGTCATTTTCTGCCTGGGACTTTCCTGATGCTTTACATAATGCACCTCAGACTTTTACAGTTAAGGATATCATTGGCGAAAACATGGAAATGGTTTCACAGTCAGTGCTTCCCGTCTGGTATGTTCTCAACTTTACAGGTCTGATTCACAGCAGAATTCTGGAGTGCTCCTCTCAGGTTGTCAGGGCAAGTCTGCTGAGTGGCCTCCAGGAGGATTATCATATTGGCTAACTGTGCTTTCCTAAGTCCAGAGGCCTTTGACATTCTCTCTCATGAAGTGGACTGTCACTTCAGAAATAGTCCTCTATTCAGAAAAAGTTGCTATAGAATAGTAGCAGAGAATAAGTCACTAAAAGATTTCACTCTGTAGAGAATCTTCCAGACTACATTTTTACGACATGTAAAATATTAATGTCTAAAACATTTATTCTAAATATTTTCTTTTTGACGGACAAAAAAAAGAAAAGCACATAATAGATACACCTTCTAATGGTAGCATACTTTAATATTCCACTATAAATTTTGGGAAATTTAGTAAACCTTGAAATTTACAAAACATTGACGGCTTTTTAAAATTTTTCAAAGTATACAAGAAACATTGTAATCTCAAATTTTATTTTTTATGCTTGGTTATGCTCAGAAAAAAGTTCTTATAAATTTAGATGTAATATGATTTCATTTCACTGCAGTTCTCAATCAAATTAAGCCTGGTGATACATAAGGAGAGAAAGCAAATAATCTTAAACATCTGAATGTATTTAAATACTCCTTGGGTACATTATCATAATAATTAATTTTCAAAAGATAAAGTTATTTAAATTCTTTAACAAAATGGTGGCATGTAATTCCAAAGGTGCTATTATCAATATATATGTTTAAATTTTTATGAATATTACAATTCATTATATTTCACTACAGGAAAACTTCAGTGAAGATTTACTTTAATTTTATACCAATACAATTATAACCCACTTTACAATGAAATATTGGTTACATTATATAAGCCAATTAAAAATGTTTCAGGGTTAATAGATGAAGTTATGTATTGTGACTTTTAAAATATTCAGTAATGGTATTTTTCTTCTCTCAACTGTGAGTTCTCTGTATTCTAGAATGTAGTTATTAAAATTTTTCTTAGTAGTCTTTAGACTGCATTAAATTGCCAAAGTGTAGAAAAAAAATACCTGCTCCAGAAAGTCTGTGTTCTTGGTGTTCTTTATTTTATGAGAATAATATTTCTTCACAGGAAGTTAGCATTACATCAGGAGCAGGAGACTTGTCAGAGACCTTTTATCCACTGAACTTTCCCTTTGTTTTGATTCTTATTAACATTAAAAATGCATTGTGCTGGTGACAGGAATTACAGATTCAAGCAATAGGGGAGAGCACATTTTCCTTACTGAGTTTTGGCACTACCATTGGCTGATTCTTGGCCAGGGGACCTATGTAACCCCACATCCTGAAATGGACTGGGTTCAGCGGTAAGATAGAACAGAAAACACAGGGGACAGCAAACACACTTAACTCCCAGCCTCTGTCAAAGACTTGCTTGAGTTATTGAATGGAATTTAAAAGACAACATGTGCAAAGAAAGAAGGATAGGCCCTAGGCAAACCGGCCTAGGAGGAGCAATTAGACTCTCAATGTTGCAATCAGCTTCCATGTACCTACTTTCCTCCTTCCCCTACAACTCCCACTTTATGGTAGCCATCCTATCATCTGCCTTTCTTACCCGGTATTAATTCCTGCTAAGATATTAGCTGATATCAATATACAGGGTTAAATTAATGTTTCACGTTATCTGTCCCTTGATGCAAAATTCATTTAAATGCCACTTTCTGGATTCCCTCCATCCAACAAAACACACACACACATGCCCAAGCATAAAGTAGCAATATTTTAGGATTGGAGGACTGCTCTCTGCTCTACAAATTACACTATATGTGTAGTGACACATAATCCTGGTATGTGACCTACATAGGAAGGCCTTTCCCCTCTATTACCATATAACCCCTGCCTTATTCATCTGGTTCTTTCTTTCTCTTAAATGAAATCATAGTAAAAACTGTGTGTTTATATGGAAATACAAGAAAATCATTTTCTTGAGACAAATGTTTTCAAGATAAATTTTGCATTATAAGTGTGTCTGATGTTTTTAAAAATAAAGGTCAGCCTAGAGTTTCTTATTTTTGTAGGCATCAACATATTTTGAAAGCTAGAAGATAAAAAAATATGAAATTATTCTTAATGTCAAAGGCAAAACAACAAAAACAATGAACAAGTGAGAAGCAACTTCTTCATGTCAAAGGCAAAACAACAAAAACAAAACCAAAGAACAAGTGAGAAAGAATTTGATTTTATTCAGGCTATTGCAATACAGCGAACACCTCAGAACCAAAAGACTGAATATCTTGACAGGATAGTTTTTCTCTAGACTTCTATAGGGAGGAGTATACAAATTATAGGTGGGGTGATATTACAATTGGGATTGGCTTGGTCGGCAGTGGGATCTCAGTAAACCAGTTTAATAATTAATGTTTATGTCTGTGTGTAGCCAGTTTTGTAGGAGGTTGGGCAGGGGAAGCCCGGCTACTCACTTAGGAGACAAAGAATGGGAATTTGGAGGGTCTGTGTTTGTCCTGGTCTCAAGTAGACAAGGGAGTCATATACAAGTCTTATGGGAATCAGGAGAAAGAGTGAGCTGTTGAGTCCTACACAAGTCATATGGGAAGGATGGTTCCTTGCAGCTGTTTCTCGGAACAGAAAAGGGTGGCGGATTTCAGAAGAAGGGGCATTAACCATTACTATATTGTAGCAGTACAGTCTCTGATAAAGTTTGAAATTGTCCTTAACCAGGGGATAAATAAACCAAAATCTATAGTGTAACTACACTAATTAATCATCTTTTTCTAAATTTTGAAATTTTCCTTTAACAAACACAGGAAACTAATTTTCACAACAGCTTTTCAACCAAGTACAATGTCATCCCTAGAATGGCAACAGAAAATCTCTGTAAAAGGAATTATTTTTAAAAAATATAAATACGTCTATAAACCCAGTCATGTAACAATTCTGAAAAGTTTTGATTTCAGAACTCTTTTACACTCAAAAATTATTGAGGATGCCCAAGAGCTTTTGTTTTTATGGCTTATTTTTATTGATATTTATTACTTTAGAAATGAAAACAGGGAGTTTTAAAATATTTATTCATTAACAAATAAAAAATAACAATAAACCCATCACATCGGTGATTTTGCAATTAATATACAATTTGCAGTTAATATAGATAACAATTTTATGAAAAATAAGTATACTTTCCAGAGAAAAAATTAGTGAGAAAAGTGCCATTTGCATTTTTTATTGTGAAACATTTTGTAATGTCTGGCTTAATATAAGATAGTGGAATCTCACACTGGTTTCTGCATTTAATCTATTGTGATATATTGTTTTGATTTAAGTAAATGAAGAAAATACATCTTCATACAGATATATAGTTTGAAACGGAAGAGAAGTCTTTTGGGTAATTGTTAATATTCTTTGATACTGAACTCAAAGAACTTTGATACTCAATAAGCTGTAGTTTCTTACAGATTAGTTGCAATGTGGGATCTGAAACTTTATCAATGAACTTTTCATATTCTGTTATATTATAATCTATTGGTCTATCCTGAACTTTGAGTGGATCTTTTACTTATGCATAGTTTTGTAACTTGTGCATTAGTCTTATGGAAAATGTTGAGTCAATGAGTAATGCAAATCTTCTAAATGCTGACATATTTCATTACACAACGTCAAAAAATAACATTCATTACTATTACCACTGATCACAAAAAATCTTTTAGTACTGGAAGCTCCTACTGTTGGTTAGAAGCTTTTCAAAGTTCTAATTTTTGTTTAAATCCTGAATTTTATCATTGGCAGAAAATACTGTCAGTTGTTTTCCTTGAAGTAAAGGCTCACTTTGTTCGTTTTTGAGAAAATGTCTGCCAAACACCCAAGTCCCAATGACCATAGTTTGTCTGTTGCTCTTGTTTCAAGTAAAATCTCTGTTCCATAAAAGAAGGAACTAGTTCAGCTTATAAATCAAACACTTGCATAAGTGCTTTTTCTGAAGATACTCATTATTCTTTTGGTATGGAGCAGAAGGGCTGTGTGCATACTTCTATTTCTTCATGTAAGATATTAAAACAGTTGTACTCAATAGTTGAAATTTAATAAAATCAAGAATTTTTAGTACTTCATCAGCAATATTCTTCAGCAAAACTATTTTTTTTTTAATTGTGAGCATGTGACATTGACAAATGCAACGGCTACTAGGAAGATTTGGAGCCACTGCCTTGATTTGTACTAAAAAGCCAGTTGTTTTTCATGCAAGTATCGACATAATAAAAAGGTAAGTAATGTCTTAGTATCATTATGAAAATAGCTTTGACCTTGAAAGGGTGTTGAGAACTCCCAGGAACTGCCCAGTCCTCACTTTGAGAACTGCTATTCTAGTGTGGTGCCTATGTAAATCAGGAGGAAAAAATGGCATTCCTTGGACCAAACATAACCTGTGGATATGTTCTGCTTGGCCTCCTCACCATATTTTTATGAATTTAGACAGAGAGTGCATTCCCCAGTTTACTACAGTTCACCGCTTTCCTCCTTTCACCTCAGCTCTACTTAACTCACTGATGTTAATTGGCCTTGATAGTCATTCGAGTCTATCATCATTGCCAATTCAGTAAGACAAGCAAAACCTAAGTAATGGAATTTGCAGACAATCTGATTTTTCATCTCAAAATCTAAGAAATTCATCTGGAAAATTATTAAACAGAATAGAGTTCCTTAAACACTCTCAGTTATGATATCAATTGTTTTTTTAAAAAATCAATATTTTATACAATCCCAATATCAGGTAGAAAATATAAAATACCTAAATTTAAATCCAATAAGTAACATGTAAGACCTATTCATACACATAAAGAAAATTATAAATTCCAATGAAAAGCAGAGTAATCTATTAATAATAATAAATACAATGCAAATAAAAACAATAGTATTTACTAGCACTTACTAAATATCAGGTAATGTCCTACAGTCTTTCCTTATATTATCTCATTCGAAACTCATTTCACAGCAACACTTTGAGATCAGTTCTGTTAGAATCCCCATTTTGTAGATGAGGAAACTAATACATAAAAATACTAAATGATTTGCTTAAAATCTCATAGTCAGAAGCATTATGCTATGTTTCTAGACGGGAACACTCAGTTTCATAAATACATCAGTTCTTCTCAACTTACTCTGTAATTCATGGAATCCTAATTAAAATTTCACTTCAATTTTTTTAATAAAACTTGACAAACCAATTCTGATATTCACATGGATAGAGAAATTTTTAATAGCAAAAACATTTTCTAAAAACAGCAAATGAGGACTTGTCCCACAAGATTCTAAAAGATTCTATGGAGTTAAAGTAATTAAGATGTTGTATTTGGTGCAGATATAGAAAAAGAGATGAATGGAATGGAATAACATACAGAAACGAAGCTATATATGTATGCCCTTAATGTTTAATAACTGGTGGTATTTCAAACCAGTAGGAGAAAGATGAGGATTATGTAATGAATAGTTTGCAACAACAATTTATTCATTGAGGGAACTGTTAAATTAAACCTCTGCATATCATATAGCACACAAAAATAAACTTCAGATGAATAAAAAAGTTAAATGTAAATAAACTATAAAAAATAAATAAATAAAATATAGGAGCATGTTTTTTATAACTTGAGATAGTGAAAGTCTTCTTAAACCAGATTTTTAAAGCCCAGAATACATAAAGAATAAACTAACACATCTGACTCCCATTTTAAAAAACACATTTAAAAAAATTTCTAAAAGATAGGTTGGGTGTGGTGGCTCACACCTGTAATCCTAGCACTCTGGGAGGATCGCTCAAGGTCAGGAGTTCGAAACCAGCCTGATCAAGAGCAAGATCCCATCTCTACTAAAAATAGAAAGAAATTAATTGGCCAACTAAAAATATATATAGAAAAAATTGGCCGGGCATGGTGGCACATACCTGTAGTCCCAGCTACTCGGGAGGCTGAGGCAGGAGGAGTGCCTGAGCCCAGGAGTTTGAGGTTGCTGTGAGCTCGGCTGACGCCACGGCATTCTAGCCCAGGCAGCAGAGTGAGACTCTGTCTCAAAAAAAAAAAAAAAAATTCTAAAAAATAAAGCACCATACAAATGTTAAGCCTTAAGTGACATTTGGGAGGAAAAGTATATGACCTATTTGATCAAGAAAATAATAATAATAATATCAGACTATATACGGATTTCTATAAATAAGAAAATGATAAGCAACCCAAGTTTTTCAAAATGGAAAAAAATATATAAAAAAGACAATTCCAAAAGAAATATAAATGCCCAATAGACATGAAATTAGATTCACTCTCACTGATCATTAAGAAAATAAAAGGTTTTAATGATATAATATTTTCTACCAGAATAAGACAAATTCTAAGATTGATGATATGCTATATTGCTTAGAATTCATTGAAAAGAGCATTCTCACACTGTCATGTACAATCAAAATTGGTGAAACCTCCTTGGAAGGAAAATTATCAGTATCTATATTTTAAATGTACTTCTCCTTTGTTGGATCAATTCCACTTCTGGTGATCTAATTCAGTACATAACAGCACATGTGCTCAAAGATGTAGACACAAAGATGATCATTGCTTCATTAGCTGTGCTGGCAAAGCCAACCAAGCAAGCAGATACAGACAAGAGCTAAAAACTTAAATGGTCATTGATGGGTGAGGTGAATGGTTATTTAAATTATAGTAAATCTAAAACATGGAATACTACACAGCAGTTACCAATAAACAAGAGCTACTTAGTCATGGTGGATTATTTTTTGATGCGCTGTTGAATTCAGTTTTCTAGTATTTTATTGAGGATTTTTGCATCTATATTCATAAGGGATATTGATCTGTAGTTTCCTTTTCTTGTCTTGTCCTTTCCAGGCTTTAGTATCAAGGTGATACTGGCTTACAGAAAAAGTTGGGGAGTATTCCTGCCTTCTCAATGTTATGGAATAATTTCTGTAGTATGGGTACCAGCTCTTCTTTGTAGGTCTGATAAAATTCAGCTGTGAATCCATCTGGTCCAGGGATTTTTTTTTGTTGGAAGCTTTTTTATGACTTCTTCAGTCTCATTGGTTGTTATTGGTCTGTTTGTTAGGCAGGGACCAAATTTGCAGGTGGAAGACACAGGCCAGGAGGGCAATTCCTAGGTGTGGAGAAGCCAGAGACCAATCAGAGGAAGGGACTGCAGGAAAATGCAGAACACCTGACAATTATGTATATCAATCATCTGGTAACATTGCACACATCCCATAAGCCCTCCCCTGGACCAGGCCAATAAGAGAAAAACACCTGAGAGTCCTTAATGTGCTTCTCAACTCATGGAGACTTATATGTAAAGCACGGAACCATAAGAAAGCTAAAGGAAAATGTTGGAAAAACTCTTCTAGATATCGGACTCGGCAAAGAATTTATGAATAAGACCCCAATGGCAATCACAGCAACAACAAAAATAAATGTAACTTGATTAAATTAAAATTCTTCTGCACAGCTAAGGAAATAATCAAGAGAGCAAATAGGCAACCTACAGAATGGGAGAAAATATTCACAAGCTATACATCAAATAATCTGAATCTACAAAGAACTCAAGCAAATCAACAAGAAAAAAACAAACAACCCAATTAAAAAGTGGACAGAAGACATGAACAGAAGTTTTTCAAAAGAAGATAGACAAATGGCCAATAAACATATGAAAAAATGCTCAGCATCACTAATCATCAAGGAAATACAAATTAAAACCACAGTGAGATATCATCTTACCCCTGTTAGGATGGCTTTTATTAAAATGTCCAGAAACAATAGATGTTGGCGTGGATACAGAGAGAAAGGAATGCTTATACACTGCTGGTAGGACTGCAAATTAGTACAATCTCTATGGAAAACAATATGGAGATTCCTCAAAGAACTAAAAGTAGACCTACCATTTGATCCAGCAATCTCACTACTGGGTATTTGCCCAAAGGAAAAGAAGTCATTTTATCAAAAAGACACCAGTGTTTGAACATTTATTGCAGCATAATTCACAATTGCAATGACATGAAGTCAAGCCAAGTGCCCATCAGCTCATGAGTGGTTTAACAAAATGTGGTATATGTATACCGTGGAATACTACTCATCCATGAAGAAGGATGAATTAAGGCCTTTTGCAACAATTGGAATGGAAATGGATACCATTACCCTAAGTGAAGTATCTAAAGAATGGAAAAACAAACACCACGTGCCAAACACCAAATTGGAACTAACTGATGGGCACACATGTGCACAGAAGGAAGTTAAACACAGTGGAAGTCAAGCATGGAGGAAGGAAGAGGAAGGGATGGGCCAAACCTGTCTAATGGGTACAGTGAACACTATCTGGATGATGGGCACACTTATGATCCTGACTCAAGTATAACAAAAGTGATCCACGTAACTAAAAACATTTTACCCCTGTAATATTTTGAAATAAAACAAATGTGAGCTACTGACATGAAAATGTCTACATACATATTACTAAATGAAAAAAGAATATTGTAGCTTCAGTAGGTTTAGTAAAATTCCAGTTATGTAAAAAAGAAGAAAGATATATGCATATGTATTTGCAGGCAAATGATTAGAAAGATGCACATCAAACTGTTGGCTGTGGTACTTCTGGGGAGGGGAAGAAGTGTCAATGACAGTTCCTATTTTGCTCACTATAGTTCTGTAAAATTTGGATTTTTTTCCAGTAAGAATATCTTAAGGCTATGTAACAAATACATATATTTGTTATATTTGAAATATGTATTTCCGTATATATGTGAAAATGACTTTCTCAAACTCTCATTGAGTATCTGTATTATAACAGACAATGAATGAGGCACTGAGAATATAAAAATAGGGTCCTCACCTTCAAGTGTCTCCTGATCTGCTTGGGGAAAATGGATACATTGACACGTGGAGTCATGACACACTGCACTAAGATCATGGTAAATGTGTACATGATGACATCCTAACAAAAAGGGATGGAAGGTGTGGTTCAGAGAATGACACATTTGTCTAGGAGAGTCAGGAAATGTATAACAGAGAAAGTGACAGTGATCTGGCTCTCAAAGAAATGAGACATTTCCTAGGCAGCAAAGACAAGGAGGGCATTTCTGGCAGAGGAAACTGTGTGCAGACAGGCTTCAAGAAGACAAGGCAGTAGGAATAGATGGGGCTGGGAATAAGGGGTGATCTTTTTCTTATCTAAATTATGGTTATATTCTGGGTACCTATTAATATGTATGCTCAACATTAGGCAAAGAAATAATAATAATTGAGAATTTCTGTAATGCTGTCAATATTTTCTTTGATAACTTTTTTGTTTTTTCTTTCCTGCTACTACTGTAAGTACTTGTTCCACTGGCCTCCTTTTCACATTCTAAACAATCCTACCTTTCATAGTCTAAGTTGTTCTGTCCCCTGACAATACCCACATTTGTTCTATCACTAGTCATTGTTTTAAAGTAGTCTGCCTGGTTTTGTATTGCATCTTGTAAAAGCTCAAACACCTACTGGCTGTCATACAAATATCCAATCTTTTTCAAATATATGATGATTGACTTTTTTAAAATATCAGTAGAAGTCAGAGTACATTTCTTCTTAGAGGATAATAAAGTATAAACTTTTTCAACAAATGAAGCATTAACATTAGACCCTAGAGTCACAGATAGGAAACATCTGTGCTGCATGGAAGAATGTGTACCTCTTACATGCCTTGCATTCCCATCCATTCGTTCATCAATAATATTTATCCATTTTTCTTTGGTAACACATTCTATGCTTGGCTTCACTCATTGTGCATTTTCTAAACCACCAGCATATACAAAAAATGGATCACACAAATGTTCACTTTAACAACACAGTCTTTTGGGCAAAAGAAAAGCCGGGCTCAGTGCTCTTATGTGAAGTTTATATGGTGGATACCTGAAACCCTGTGCCCCAGAGGCTGTAAAAGTGACACAGCCAAGTTAGCCACAGACCTCATTTGGACAATCTGGCCCCTTGAAGTTAGGGAAAGCTCTTGTATTGGTTTGCTATGGCTACTACAATAAAATATCACAGACTGAATGGGTAAACAACAGAAATGTATTTTTCACAGTTCTGGGGGCCTGAAGTCCAAGATCAAGGTGTTAGAAGGGTAGCTTTCTTCCGATACCTCTTTTCCTGGCTTGCAGATCTCACAGTGTCCTCCCATAGTGTTTATTCCTTAAGTGCGCGCAGCCCAATCCTCTCTCTGTGTCTCAATTGTTTCTTCTTATAAGGACATCAATAATATTATATTAGGACCCATCATAAGAGCCTCATTTGAACTTATTTGCCTCTTTTTAAAGGTACTATCTCAAAATATACTCACATTCTAAAGTGTTGGCAGTTAGGGCTTCACCATGTGAACTGGGGATGGGGGCATAATTCAGCCCATAATACTCCTCTTTTTTTTTTCTTTTTTTCTTTTTTTTCTATTTTGGAGGAGTGATTGATTCTCCCAACACAGAAAGAAATTTAAGACAAGGTTAAGTTTAGTAATTTTCCTTTGTCAAGTCAGAAGAAGCTACATGTGTTCAACTGTCATATCAAGAAGGAAGGAAGGGACCTAACATATAGTAGGCACCATGGAGGGCAGTTTACACATATTTTTCTTTTACTTGATCCTGACAAAAAATTAAAGTATAAGGTATGATTATTAGGCCCATTTGACAGTTAAAGAAACTGAGGTTCAGACACATAAATAACTCACCCAAGGGCATATAGTGTTTGCAGAGCCACTCCTAACACCCTGTTCTTTCCAACATCCATCAAAGTTCATGTTCTTACCACTACACTAGGATGCACAAAGCATGGACAGCACCTAACGCCGAGTCTGCTACATCACAAGCACAAAATAAATGTTAGATATCACTAGTGTATTAGGGTTCTCTAGAGAAACAGAACCAATAAGATACATACAGATGTATAGAGACTCATTATGAGATTTTTGGTTCATGTGATTATGGACAGTGAGAAGTGCCATGATCTGCTGTCTGAAAGCTGGAGGCTCAGGAAAGTCAATGGCATAGTTTCAGTCCATGCTTGAGCACCTGTAAACCAAGGGAGCCAGTGGTGTAAATTTCAGTCTGAAGGCCTGAGAATTGGGGGAGGGTGCAAAGTGTAAGTCCCTTTCCTAAAGGCCCAAGAACTAGAAGTGCCAGTGTTCAAAGCAGGAAAAGATGTATGTCTCAGCTCAGGCAGAGAGAGCAAAATCACTCTTCTTCTACCTTTTCATTCTATTCAGGCCCTCAATACTAATGCCCACCCACATTGGTGAAGGTGATCTTCTTTTCAGTCCACCGATTCCAGTGCTAATCTCTTCTGGAAATACCCTCACAGATACACCTGGAAATAATGTTTTACCAACTATCTGGGCATCCCTTAGCCCAGTCAAGTTGGATTAATAAAATTAACTAGCACAACTACAAGCATCATCATCAGTCATTACTATCATTATCATCATCATCATCATCATCATCATCCTTAGTCGTCATCATCATAATTTACTCTAAGGGCTAAACTGATTATTCCTACCTTATTAATAAGATAACTGAAATCAAAAGAGGAAACATACATGTGCTTGGGATTTTGACAGTTTTTCCAGCTGCAAATCTCTTTTCACTATACCATGTTGCCTCTCACAGAATTATTTCTGCAGTTTGAGGATTTTATTTCTCAGACTTTTTATTCATGTGTTACTCTTCACAAACAGGAGTCAGAGGGATGCAATATAAGGTGGCGGTTGAAAGCTGGGAACTGTGAGTCAGGACTTCCAGCCCCTGTTCTGTCCATGGATGTGGGTTTTCACATAGCATGCTGTTATCCAGTATCCCTTAGTCACAGAAATTTTATTTGCATGGCACACTAAATGGGGACAGTCTCTTCTATGGTATAACTTATTTCATTTTCAGATATTTATCTTTTTTTTAATCTTACAATCATATTTGTCAGAAAAACATGATAACTTTTCTAAATCAGTTTCAAATCCTGAATTATAATTTATCATGAAAAACAGATAGATATATTCTTAACCATAGGAGGATTACAATCCTTAATTATCAAGTTTCCACTTGGAAGCCATATATGCTTTTTAATTGTACTGTCAGTCACTTGTACCTGATCATGAATAATTTGGATCCTGAATGTCTACTGTGGGTTTAACACTATACTATGTTCGTAGTGCATATAATTAACTGAATATTTGGTTCAGTCCTGTCATGGCTATACACACAATCTCACTTTCAAAAGGTATATAATATCTACACCCTTATGATTGTATCATGACTTGTTATTACTAACAATAACAAATTGCATATTTTATTACCCACGACCACAGCTTGTTTTTAGTGTATATAGCAAGCAACTCATGTCTTGAAATAATTTTCATTTCTTTTAAAATTTAACACTAATAAATATCTATAGGTATTATATGCTTTTAAAATTTAAGAATTTTAATAGGAAATGTTTAATTTTATAGAGAAATCTTTAATAACATTAATATCATTTTTCAGTAAATAGTATAAGAGAAAAAATAGAGCTCCTCTTCTGTGCTTGTCTCATGGGCAAGCCCAATCTGATCTATTCATGAGCACAGAAAATGAGAAAACTAAGCTCCAGGACGGCAAGGATTATGTCTGCCACCTCGCATGATACCTAACACGCTAAATAAATCCATGTTAAATGAATGACTGAATGAATGAATGAATACAATTGGCCATGGTGTATAAAACCGCCAACAATTTCAGCAGGCACACATTTCACTTAATTTATCTTACTTCATTTATAATAGAAAGTATTTATAACAGAGTTGGAAAATCCTGATGTCCCTTGTGTTGTTAGTAGTAAGGAACTGAGAATTTTGTTCTTGGTAAAATGTAATGTTGTTTATGAGACTTTTAAAGGGTTTTTGGATTTTTATACAGTCTATGAAATGTAAATAAAATTTAAGAAAATCTTTTTTCTTTCCTACTGTTTTAGCATACTTTGATTGCTTTATTTATAGTCTCTTTTTAAGAAAAATAGAAATACCACAGAACACATGTCAATATCTATAGAATTCCAGCTGCTATGATTGAAGACAGTTGTGATTTCCTTAAATCAGTTGCTGACCTCAGACTGACTGGGCAAGACAGTGGAGGACTGTGGCTCAGCGCTCACCACCTAGAATGCAATGAGTCAGCACTCTGGGTTTTCATTCCGAGCAAAGTTACTGACTCATAGAGTGACCTTAAACAATCCTCTTCTGACTCAGTTTCTCCAAGAAGAATAGCTCTCCCATAATGTAGGGGGTTAGTGTTATGAGTCTCAGCTGATGTTAATAGACATTTTAAAACTTTACAAGGCAAAATTTTTAAATTTTGACTTCTCTTTTCGTCACAAATGACTAATTTAAGGTCATATCATATTTGTATTTATTTTTTTTGTTCTTAAAGATTTTATAAATATAAATATATTACTTTTTGATAAAAAAGAAAGGGAATTGTTTGTATGGGCTGTATCAGAGCATACCTACAATGCTCAACACTGGAAAGCTATAATTATGTAAGACCAAAAACATTGATATTTTAAATATAATACAGGTTTTGAACAATACAGATATTTTAAATGGTTTAAATATAGTACTAAATTTACATAAACTATATACATATTTAAAACATAAGGGCCAGATGAGGAAGAGGAGACCAGACCAGAGCAGGAAGAGGAGACCAGACGAGACCCAAAGAGAAAGAGGAGACCAGACCAGAAGAGCAGATGAGACCAGACAAAGAAGAGGAGAGGAGATTAGATGACACCAGATGAAGAAAAGAAGACCAGACCTGATGAGGAAGAGAGGGGTAAGTTCTTAATATGCAGTATCTCAATCAGACCTCATGAACCACCCTATAAGATAGGTATTCTTCTTTACCTTTTTTTACAGATGAGGAAACTAAGTCTTAGGGAAGTTACATAATCTGCCCAAGGTAACACATTAACTCATGAAACTGAGAATTAAAACCAGGCCTGATTCCAGAGTCTCTGATCTTAGCCATTATGCAAGTCAGATACTTCTTTCTGCCTGTATGGTTGTTCCCACATCTTCCTCCAAAGGTGTCCTCAGGCTGACACTGGGGCTGAGCCACAGCTGTTGCCCTGGTGATTTCCAACCCCAGATTTTATTTTTACTGTGGATGTGGGGAGGGGCACAGTCCTGGGCTGGAGGGCAGAAATTGGGCTTCTTGTGCTGCTCCATTTCTGGACACAAGAGGGTGAACTCTCAGCAGGCATCTCTTGCACTAGGCCTCACTTGTCTCATCAATAACATGGGAAGAATAATCCTACTCCTGGTGCCTGCCAAAATTACTCTTTTTTGAGATTATATATGGAAGAAATCTACATAAAGGATTAGCACCTATCAGACTATGCATAGATCTAGCACCCAACAAAAGTTCCAGATTTAATTCCCAAAAGTTCACAGCAAATTTGGAAAGCCTCCAAAGGATCCTTACCTCCCTGCCTTTGTTCATGCCTTTCCACATGTCTGAAAGGCCTACTTATCTTCATCTACCATAATCCTACCTATCCAAAAGGCCCAGTTCATAGGCTTCCTCCTAGAAGGTGTTTGTGGACAGTTGTCCTTGAAGTGATCCATTTCTCCTACCTAATCTTTGGCTGTAAGCACGTAAGACAAGCATCGTTCTTAGCCATACCATATAATTGCTGATGCATAGGACATTCTCTCTATGGAGGACATGTGTTGGTTTTTGCTTTCCTAATATCTTCTCCCTGTTTTAGTAACAGCAACTTGATTTTCCTCTGGTAAACAATCTTCCCTCACTTTTAATCCATATGATTTGGATGGGGTCAACCCCACTTCCAAATCCAGAGGTAGGCATGTGATGTAGGCCTATTCAGAGTTACTATAATGGGTTCAGTGAAGGGAAGGTGACTCAATTAAAAGCATTGAGAATTACTCCTAGGACTTTTGCTAGGACCATTGGCATAAAAAGCTCTATTTTTGCTACAATTGGATGTAAACATGGAGCTGTGAGGGGCTTTCACATGAAAAAAAATTCCTGAGCATGAAGCCACCCAAGAATAGATTATAGAAATAGACCTAATCTGGAGGATAACATTGCTGGAAACCCTTTGATCATAGATTCAGCTATCCCCAAAACTATTCATAGAAGTAACCTGCCTAGGACAAATAAATTCTGTCCCCTGTCTCCCCCTGTCCCCCAAAAAGATAAAATTGTTCATTTCAATCTGATAAGTAAATATTTCCTAAAGCTTATGCATAAAATCTTTTTTTAAATATAATAAGTGGCAGGAAGATGATTTTACAAAAGCTTCCTCATCCCTGTCTTTACACTTTCTAAAAATATCTTTTAAATTTTATTAAAAGTCAAAAAGTAACCCAAGTTCTGAAAACTGAACTTCTGTGCCTACAGCTTATTCATTCATTCATTCATCATTCACTCATTCATCCTACAAATGTTGTTAGTACTCACCATGTGCTGGATGCTGCAGATGTAGCGATCAGGCAACAGAAACAGCGTCTTCTCTAGTGGAACTTATCTACCAATAGGAGACAAATGGTATGTGGAGAGGCGAATAAAGTAACGGAAGGCTGTTGTGTGAACAAAGAGTCAAAGAAGGGGCTGTGATAGAGAATAAGGGAAGAGGATATACTTGAAAGGATGAACAAGGAGCATATCCCTAAGACATGACAATTCAGCAAGCCCAAAGGAGGAGAAGAAGTGGCCTTCCATGAAGAGGAAACAGAATGAAACAAGATTCCGAGATATGAAAACATGTGATGTGTCCCAGACACTGTGGTCGGACCAACATGGACAAATGCAATGAGAGCCAGAGAGGTACCAGGTCATGCAGGGCCCACAGGCCTAGGGGAGCCACTGGGATTTTATGTGAAGTGCAGTAAGACATTTCATAAATATTTACAATAAAATTTTTCATTTATTAATAACATGTTTATTTCTTCTTTTGAAGGACTTCAGGCATTCGCATTTCATAGCAAGTCAGGCTGGCCAAGGACTCTCTTCATTTATTTTTTTTCCTTTATTTTCTCAATCTCCATGCCTACTCTCCACTTACTCCTCATCTTGTGGTCACGCCCTCTTGACTTGTACTTAATTTACATACTTGAGTATGTAACATTGTTTTATGTGCTCATATGGTTTTGCATAAATTGAGCTACATTCTCATTTTATCTCTTCACCCAACGCTGGGCTTTCAGCCTATCCATGTTGTTTAGACACCTGGTTCAGTGCCTCTAATCCTGCATATAATTTTATCTAATGTAGCCATACTTCACGTATCTACTCCTTTAGCTAGCACTCCAAGGGGGGCTTCAAATTTTAAATAACACAAAAAAATGCTGCAATGAATTGCCTCCTGCACATCCATTTGTGAACCTAAGTAAGAAATTATCTGGAAAGTATACTCAGGGGTGGCATGGCTGATTCTTAAGGTGTATAGATACTTAACTTACCTGTGTGCTTTCATGTTGCTTTTTAGACTAGTTGAGTTAATTGACGCTCTTATCAACAACACCCCAAAAAGTTCTTGTTTCTCTATATCTGCACCAACACTTTGTTTTATGCACCTTTGTAATTTTGATATTTTGATGTCTAAACAATAGTATCTGATATTTTAATTTTTATTTCTCATTATTAGTGAGTTTGAGCATCTCCATATATTTGTTGGTCATTTGGGCTTTCCCTTAAGGGCACCACCTTTCCTCTTTGTTCTATCAGCTTTCTTCTCTTTCACTGTTGGTTACTACAATAGATAGCAATCTCTTATTACTACCTAGTAATATCAGTTATCTAGCCTGTCTATTGGCTTTATTGTTATTTTTGGACAGAAACCCTTAATGTTAATATTGCAAATCTATCTGTTTTTTACTTTTGGATTTGAACTTTTAGAGACTTTGTTAAGAAATCTTTCCCCAAACTGTACATCTCAGTAAATTCACTGAAAATCATTTAATTGTACACTTAAAATAGAGTAAAGGCATGATATGTAAACTATACTTCAATAAAGAAAAAAAAAAATCCCCCCCCCAAAAAAGAACTCTTTCCCCACTCCTAGGACACAAAAAGATCCTCTAAAATTTTTTATATTAATTTACCTTATACAGTTAAGCATATAATCCATCTGGAGTATTTTTTTATATGATATAAGGCAGGGGCACAACTTTAGTTCTTTCCGAATAATAGGCCAATATTTTTAATGTTATGGATTGTAAAAAACTACTCTTTATATGTTGCTTTTTGTTGAAATTATGCCATAAGTTAAGTCTTATATAAGTCTTCTAAGCTCTGTTATGATCCATTAGTTTATTTTTCTGTTCTTGCCAAGTCCATATTATATGTTTTTTCTTCTAATTAGTATGACTTTGTGTTATATCTTAATACCTTAAAGTCAAATTTCTCTCAGCTTTTCTCTAAGAGCATAAAGAAAGTATTTAAATCCATCAAACTTACCTCACAGAGGGAGAAAAAAAAGTGAGAAGACTTACAAACATTTCAATATTTAAATTGTCAAATAAAAAAGAGGATTGTAATTGTATCAACCATTGATTTAGTTAGTAGGCAAACCTTGAGCTAATTCAAGTGAGGCTTATATCTGTTAAAGGTAGATACACACATATACATATATATTTATTCATGATTTGAATTAAAAATCCAAAAGTGTCTTACCACCATTTTGTTCATGATGCCTGAATAATCCAACTATTCAATATTTATTCTTCTGGGCAAAACTATTTAGACAAACACCTCATGGGAGGAGACATATCAATAGCAAAAGTGAGAGCCAAATGAATCTGTTATTTTCATTTGGTTAATTGTAGGCATCCCAACTTGACTACTATCTGACAGGGTTTTCAAGAGTTAGGGAAGACTCAGAGTAGAGGCTAAAAAGGGGCCCTTTCTCCATCCCTCTGACACCCTTGCCCAGGTTGTGTCTCTGGATGGACAGCATCGTGCTGTATATAACATTTTCAGTGCAGCTGTTGACTGTCATAGTCTCTGTCATACGATTGTATCCTCAAGCATGGTGTTGTAGTCCTGTGGAAGGAAGTAACTGCTTTTGCTTTTTCAGATGTTGAAAGAATTTCTTTTTTATATGTGGTCAGAATTAAAATATCTAAAACTGATTGCTTTTTGATATTATCTTTTTTTTTTTACATTGCTTGCCCGATACCTTCATTAAAAACAAACAAACAAACAAATCTAATTCTTAGTTTTCCTGCTAGAGTGATCCCCCGAAAGTCCTCCAGCTGGGATTCAATCTTAGATATTCTCTGATCCCTGTGGAAAAGTTGGATTTAATTAAATGCTTAGATGTGAACCCTGTGGTGCATATGCAACTACTGCCATTCCTTTTGGGCCACTGCCCTTCTCATCTTGCAATATCATAGGATTCCATGAAGCAGTGATTATTTTCCTTATGTAAAAATAACAAGTGGGAAGAAAGAAAAAATTGGCACATAGGGAGAAGGAAGGAAGAAAATATGCAAAGATTATAGAAGAGAACTAGGACATTACTACTATTTACTACTATTATTTTTTACCAGAAGACACATTCTATAAAGTAACATGTCCTGCTTCTGTTTGATGTCACTGGTGAAGGAAAGTTGGTTGAAGATAATTTAACCTTTGCTACTTTTGTTGTTTCCTAATTTCTTCATTGGTAAAACAAACAGAATACACACACACACACACACACACACACACACACACGGGTTGGGGGTTGGGAGAGGTATGTTGAGAATAATTAAAATAATTATCTGGGAGAAAACCCAATACTCTATGAAGAAAATATATCCTCCAATTCAAGGTTTCATTTTTATTACTATTACTACTATTAACAATTTTAATATTTTTAATATAACACAGATAAATCTAGCATTAATTTTTTTTGTGAGCCTTATCAACCATTTGCTTTTTTCCCCTCAACTCCAGATTACTATGTACTAGATATATCAGTTATTGAAGGTAATGTTATGTTTTTGAGACGATTCAACTCTAAGCTATCTTGAATATTGGTGGAGTAAATTCTCTTCTACTGATTTTTTCTTATTTTTCTTAATTATTATAATGTTTTACAATCGTAAGGAGAATAAAAAATAAACCACCTTTCTGTTTTTAGAGAAAATTTTATATACAGCAGAGTTCATGTCAACATCTAGCTTATACCATTTTCTCAGGGGTCTTGCTTCAAGTAAAGTCAGTGAGTTAGCAGTGGCTTTGGCTTTAAAATCGCTGAATTAGTCTTGGCATAATCTAAATGACAGCAAGAGGTTTGTTTGTTCTACCCTTTTCAAAAGTTTAAAATGTTACTACATATATAGATATTTCTTTGGGTATTTTCATTAGGCTTTCAATAACCTCATCTCATCACATAGGTATAATTTGTTTGTTTTTACTTTGCACATTGTGAGAGACACCTAGTACAGAGACGGGAAATATTTGTGGTGCTTTGTGAATATTATGGATTCTTCACAGCTACTCTTTTCTTCCTTGTGTTCCTCCAATTTTATTCCCAAGAGGGTCTAGATGCCAGTATCCCTGAGTGAGTGTATTCCTGTTCTGGTTCCACTGACCCTGGATTGTATCCTTGTGTTTACTGATTGATTGTGGAGGGTAATGTGATAATCAAAAACCGGTGTCTGCTTGATGCTTTTAGCATTCCCAAGCAACACAGCCCTATAATCTCCTACCGGTATTGTTATTTAGCTTCTCCCCAGTGTAGAAGAGGATGCAAACTCCATGGAATTATGAACCACAGAATTTTACACTCGTAAGACTTTTGGCCTTCTCGGTATACCACACATCATAAATACTCCCAAAGTAGTTATTGATTGAATGACCTACTAAAAAGATCCTAAAATAGTAATATCGGTAAGAATGGAAATGTCTGTTTCTGTGACAGAACTTTGATAGATTTAACTCTCTTAAACTGCATCATGGAAGCAACTACTTATTCTGCCTAATTCTATAGTCAGATCTAAACTCTGTTTAACAACAGAAAGTAATGCCTTTTACAACACAGTCCTACTGCAATTGACCATCAGTGAATAAGCATATAGGTAAAAGAATATTTGTTTGGTGAAATTCATTCCTGGTGAACCCATTTGGATTCAAGAGCATTATTATTACAGAGAGGCATAAGACAGAGCTTATTTCTTAAAAGTAACCTAGTAGGCAAGAAAGATGGGCATAACTGACCTGAATGTGAGAGTAAAGTAAGAACTATTTGGGGGGGCAGAACAAATTGCAGTTTGAACAAAAAGGGAAAGCAATCCCAAATGGAACTTCAGAAAGGGGAATGAAATCTGGAGAATTGTTAAGAGAGAAAAGGAGCTTCCCAGAGTAGGACAAGTATGACAAACAAGGACATGAATATACGGGGCATGCTGCTAAAATAAGAGAGAGACCAACCAAGATACCATAGACTTATTTTATTTTACTGAACTAAATTGTTCCTGAACAGCTGCATGAAATTTGAATTTTTATAAACTAAATCACAATTAAAATACTGGGGCACTAACTAAATGAAATCATTTAACTTTAAACAATGCTAACGATTCCTTTGTAGAATATAAAATCACACCTTTTCGTTGTTTTTAAATCTACTTAGTAATTCTACATTTTCTTATACTTGGATTTTCAAATCAATGGCACCTGTTCTTTCATGTTTTATGTAGTCTTCTTTGTAATTCATGGTTCTGCTTCTACTTTTCATACTTGAGAGTTTCTTCTTGTTGGTTTGTTTGTCACAGTTGATTGCATTTCTCATGTTTCCTTTTCTAAGCCTGTAAATACTACATACCAACAAAATATACAAAAAAGGAAATATTCCTCAAACTATTTCAAAATCAAATTTATTTTTCTGTAATTTGACTTATAGGTAATGCCAAAGAACGAATCAGAGAACATTTTTAAATAACTCCTAATTAGTAACAGATGAAAATGTATTAGCTAAGTTTAGGCATGGAATTCAGGCAGCTGATTATGTTGGAAATGCACTTGCATGCTTCCATAGGTGAATACATGCCCTCTTTCTAGACGGGGCCCACCCAGTGATTTCTGTGTCCACATTTATCAGGGTCCATAATTCCATGTACTTATACAGTATTGGTTGAAAGTATTATAGGGAGAAGAATTATCTGGCTAAAACTGCCTAACAGTTTTCAACCTTTAAAACCTCATGCTTTAAAAAAATATTATCGACATCATATCTTTGATAGGTATTATTCACTTTGCAAAACTCTTGTCTTTGCTGTTTTCATCAGTTTTAAAGGTAAAGGTGACTCTAGTCCTGAAGAGTATCATCAGGAGAGGAAACTCCTTAAGTATTGATCTTTAACTTTGAGTTTGCATCACCATAACTTGCCTGTGGATAGGCCTAGGACCATCCACAATGGAAAACTATAGAAATAATCTGATGCCACATAAATGAAGGACACGGTGAGTAAAATGTTGTGGCATATTGATATCAGGATTATACGTGTGTGGTCTGGATTTGTTTAAAGAGGCTGGGCTTGATGTTAGCTAATACTAAGTAGTGCAGAGTTTTCATACCCCAAGGTTTAGGGAGACAGAAAAAACATCACAGAGTGGCAGAATCCACAGGAGCATTTGCAGTTGTTGGGTGGGGAGGGAAGGCAGAGAGGCATGTTCAATTCATTTAGATACTCAAGAATCATAAAAAACAGGGTAATTGTAGTAGTCACCCACAGGACATATGTCATGTTCATCTTTCTGCTTGATGTAGTTGTTAAATTTTCAGGAATTTTGCAACTCGCCTGATGTTACATTCGTACTATGAAATTTGTCACGGTGGGAATATTTACAAAGTGCAAATTGGTAAATGCTATGATTCAAGGCTTCTTCTTCCCAAGGAGCCGGTTGTTAATAACAGTACACCACTGATTTGTGGGAAAGCAAAATCCATGAAATTAGTAAGTAGAAATTATGACAAAATAAAAGTGTACCAGAAGTTCATTATACTGACAGGAATCTCATTCCAGGGAAGACTTTTCCAGAAACCTGAAGAAAAAAAGTTAAGAGTAGAAGCACATAAATTGGACATGTTCCTCCCACCCAAGACCCATCATCAATCTGGGTAATTGTCCACAGTGATGACCATCCAGCCTTTTCATTCCTAGATACTTTAACCTCTTATCACCAGTAACCTTCAATTCTTCTCCACATTTATGACCACATTTTGGACCTTCTTATCATCTACAGGGTTCCATTTCTGAGATCCATATTTCAAAGATCCTAGTAAACACACCTCATTTATTCACTCTTTAAACAAATATTTATTTCATATGCACTATATGCCACCAGTGTTATAGATATTAAGAATAATGTGATGAGCAAGAAATATACTATTACATTTAATATAATAAATATACTTATATTTCCTTATGTAACAGAAAATGGATAATAAGTAAACTAACAAGATAATTTTTCTGATAGTGGTAAGTTTTAGAAAAGAAATGTGGAAGGATGATAGAAAAGACAGTAATTGTGTTGGGGTAAGGAGCCTACTTTACCTGGGTTGGTTTGGGCAAAGCCTCTCTGAGAGTTCATATCAGTTGGGATATAAGGAGTGGAAAGAACCATGCAGAAGAAGAGAGAAAGACTATTTGGGCAAAGCAGACAACATGTGTAGAGGCTCTAAGTTGGAAAAATCTTGACTTGTTTCAATAACAAAAATGGAAAAATGTTAGTGTAGAGAAGTGGAGAAAGAATAAAAACTAATTGTACAAGATGAGAGTAGAGAACTGAGAAGAGACTTGTAATGCATGGTGATATTTTTAGATTTTATCTTAAATACAATGAAAATCTTTTGTAGTATGTTAAACTGGAGAACAACATAATCTGTTTCTTATTTTTAAATGATTCCTCATTCTAATGTAGGAAAGGTGCACTAAAGAGGGATAAGAATAGAATCAGGAAACCAATGAGAAGGGCTTTATAAGTGTTCAGGCAGATATAAAAATGTCTGGAACTGTTGGTGCAGAGGAGATCAAACTCTCACTCTTCGCTGATGATATGATATTATATCTAGAAAACCCCATGGATTCTTCCAAGAGACTCCTTGATTTGATAAATGAATTTTCTATTTCAAATTTTGAAAATTAAGTGATGATTATTATTTTTAGTGAATTTGGTTGCTTTTGTAATTTTAAATACTATCTTGGCCATCTTTTTTTTTTTTTTTTTTTTTTGGTTACATCTTGTTAAAAAGAGAGTTGTGGTTCCTATACTTCCCTCATGTTTCTTCACTCTCTGACTTCCTACTTCAGCCACATTTTAAATTTCGCCTTGTCAAGGCTGTTGACATTCACACTCTGTATTGCAGCCATGACCACGTGTCCATGCTTTGTCTGAAGGCCCACTCTAATCAGGAAACTTTTACATAACCATGGCTCTTTCATAACCATAACTAGGATATGGGCTAAGCCTATGTTTCCTTCTCTGTGGGTCCCATGTCTTAATTTTGATTTATTCAGAAGAGATTGCTTCTATCACTCAGATCAGACGAACTTTATTTTCTTAGACTCTACCAATTATTACAACTCAAGCCACATTTTATTTTGATTCCTATTTGGATCCTGACTTTCTCAGATAGCTTTTATTTTTACTTATTTATTTTTTTGATACTACTGGTTACTTTTCCTTGAGTAATATGTCTCTGTTCTACCCTTGAGCTTCGGTTTTGCTGCTGCTCCACCCTGGGATCCTTACTCTTTAGGCCTGTTCACAGCTGTCATCCACGGACTTCCCTTTCTGGCTCTTCTGGTTTGGATCTACTGTTTCCTGTACACTGTTCCTTTCTCTGTGTTGTACTGGGTATAATTCTTTGTTGACAAACTTGAGTATGCAAAAATTTTCACACGTTTTTAAATAAAAAGAAATCTGATTCTAAGACCCCATTATGCCAGCCTGACAAGAAATCCAGTCTCAGTCATTTTGGAGCTCCTTTCTCAGCACTGCATTGCATGAGAATCTAGGAAGCTTACATGTTGTCCAGAAGATAACACAAAGGGAGAAGGACTCTTAATCTTCAGTGTGTCAGGGTCACCACTGATTGTCCCATTGTTCAATATGAACAATGGTTGTGCTTGGGTCTAACCACATTTGGGAGGCTTCAGGGTGCAGAATACAAGTTATAAGGGCTATTGGAATGTGATAACTTTTGTTCACATCTAAGTTTTTGGAAATCTCCCTTCGGTCTCTTTATCTGCCCCCTTGCCTGATCACTCCAACTATCTCCATCTTAAGGAAAACAAAGAGGAGAAAAGAATATTGTTTGTTGCAAGTAACTTTTCCTGCTCGTATGATAAATCTTCCCTGAGATGAAGAAACACAAGGCCTGGTGACCTATGAAGGCACGATTCATGTACCTTCATTCCCCAGCTAGATTGATAAGTCAAATGTCAAATTTATTTCTTTCCTTCAGGAGGTCTATATGTTTTTTCCTCTGGAAGAGTTAGGATCCTTTCTTCAAGTTTGGTCTTTTAAAATATTTTGAATTTGTGGGCACTAGTTTGTCATTTTTGTGCATTAACCTTTTATAAAGTTACGCTGGAATGAAGAATGAGGCAAATAAAAATACTGTCTCTGTCACATTTGAAAGGGACCCTGTTTTTCATCTAATTAGTGAGTCATTTGCTAAGTATGCAGCCTTGGGTATTGTACCACCTATTTCTAAGCCTCTGGCACACGGGAGGTAGGGTTGGGGGGGATATGGTGGGACAGGAGCCATGCTTCCTTGGGTCATCCCTTCCTCAGGGAGGCCTTTCTTCCTCTCTCCACATCCCTGCCCCAGGCCCAGACTAGCTCATGTCCTCCCATTTTTCTTTATTGTTACCCAGTAATTTTTAGTGGTCAGTTCCCTTCACATATGTATGTATTCGTTGAAAGTCTGTTTTCCCTAGCACAATGTCAGCACCAGGAGGACAGGCAATTTTTGTTTGCGTTGTCCACTGTATGGAGGAGTCCCCTGGCACATAATTGTAGAATCAACGAAAGGCAACATTCCCTGCCATATTGCCAGAATCTACGAAGTGCTTAGCATGAGGAAATACTCACTAAATATTTGTGACTGAGTGATTAGTTTTTATTCTCATCTTCTTTCTGGCCCTGGTTTCTTCACCAGGAATTTCCTTGTTATATTTATTGCCTATGCATGTGTTTTCAGGGTCTATCACCAGGGTAAACCCCAAAACTCTAAAGGCAAGAGTATTGTTCTTTGCTAAATTTTGATACAAGATTTGGGGCTGAACTATTCCTTGTACTTCAGAGCAATAATTTACCTGTGGGATACCACGGAATAGTGTTTGACAGAGATTATTAAAATGAAGATGGCGAAAACCAGAAAACCATGATGTGAGAGAAAATTCGCAGTCCAATAGAAGGCGAGCTCAAAATTTTCTCAACTAACAGACTTTGCAATGCATTGCAAAATTTTGAAAAGTAGGTTGTCTTGGATCCTGTACTCTAGCGAGCTTCTCAGGCTTATATGCCATGGATTCATCTCCATTTCTGGGCTTGGTTGCCTCACGTTAGTTTGGTTATTTGAAAGGGTTGTCTGAGACCAACATCTTAATCAATCTAGTAGCCTGACGTGACTTAACATGTCTCTTTTCAAAAGCTTTTGCATTTTGTTTTTGTTTAACTTCAGAGAAATTGTTTGTTTATTTGTTTTTTGTCACAGCACAACAGGAGTCAGCATCATGCAGAGGCTGAGCCTGTGAGAGACCGGAGTCTACATCCTGGCCACTCCAATCATGCTGTCTCCATGGGAGCATCCAGTGGCTTATTTATTTAGGAAAACTCTGGCTTGCTTTTACAGTTACAGGAAATAGGAAGGAACGCTAACATTTTCTTTTGTGACTTGATCTTCTTTTTTTTTTTTCTTTTTTTTTTTTTTTTTGAGACAAAGTCTCACTCTGTTGCCCAGGCTAGGGTGCCGTGGCGTCAGGCTACCTCACAGCAACCTCAAACTCCTGGGCTTAAGTGATCCTCCTGCCTCAGCCTCCTGAGTAACTGGGACTATAGACATATGCCACCATGCCTGGATAATTTTTTCTGTATTTAGTAGACACGGGGTCTCATTCTTGCTCAGGC
>CAUYRT010074482.1:0-10849 GCA_963574885.1 Lepilemur ruficaudatus | reverse complement strand
GATAACATATTTTTAGATAAGAACTTTCTTGGTTATCTTCCAGCTAGTAAATGCTACCAGAATGTTTTCAAGGAGGTCTGTTTGAGGATAACACTGCCTTATGCCCCAGAGCAGGGATTCAGCAAATGTACAGACCTGATGTTAACTCTTTTATTGCCAGAGACATGTGGATTTGGGTCAATGATCCCCAAAGAATGAGGGACATACTGTATCATGGTGCTGAAAATAGTCCCACAACCATGCAGTTTTCACATTTTGTTTTTAATTTTTTATCAAATTTATATATGAATTAATTAGAGAGTTATAAGTTCTAAGGGGCTTCTTAATAAAAAGCATTAGTCCTCACTCCTGCCTTCCCCACGCACTCATCCAGGCAAAGCAAACATTTTAAACACTTTTTATTGATTTTTTCACATCTTCCTCAGTGTCTTCCCGTAAGATGGTTTTTTTATTTTGTTGTTGGTGGTGTTTTTTGAGGCAGAGTCTCACTCTGTCACCCAAGCTAGAGTGCGATGTGGCATCATCATAGCTCTCAGCAACCTCAAACTCCTGGGCTCAAGCGATCCTCCTGCCTCCTGAGTAGCTGTGACCACAGGAACGCACCACCACACCCAGCTAATTTTTTCTATTTTTAGTAGAGATGGGTTCTCGCTCTTGCTCAGGCTGGTCTCAAGCTCCTGACCTCAAGTGATCCTCCCGCTGACCTCAAATGATCCTCCTTCCTCGGCCTCCCAGAGTGCTAGGATTACAGGCATGAGCCACTGCACCCAGTCTTCATATAATATGTTGTCTATTTTTCTGATTCAGTCAGTTATCTTTTGCCTTTCCACTATGTAAAATGAGGATGTAGCACATTTTCATTCAGTTCTCATAGTCTCTAACTGCTAATACCATCTCTATGTGCACAATGAAACCCATCCTGTATTCCTAGCCTTCTAATGCAGTTATATTATCATTTTTGTAGATTAATATCTGTCACATTATTATGATTATATACACTTTTCATAGTTGGGTCATGTAATATATTATAAATATTATACTTTTCCTTTTTATATTTTAATTTCCCATGATTACACTATTTTATTTTTCTACTTGATTAGTTCATATATTTAACACTAATTTTTACCCTAAAATCTCTGCTAATTCCAAAAATTACCTCAAAAGATATTCACTTACATGTTCTATCAATTTGGTCTTCTCTGAGAAATATGTCCACCTTGGAGCCTTGATTTCACTGGTCCTTTCTCTGACTGTTACCTCTTTTCCTTATGGCACATATCCTTAGTACTCCTCTTCTAGTACTTCCATCCTCATGGAGATGCCCAATCTTTTTCCCATCAGTTTTTCACACTTTTCCAGTCTCCTCCTGTTGTACATTATTTCTAGGCCAGATTATGTAACATGACTCACACTGTAATCTTTCTCCTTTAAGTGCATTCAACTCCCTCGTCTCTGTCAGTCTCACCTGGCAAGCACAAGGATGGATAAAGTCAACCACCTAACCACTCCTTGCCTGTACTGGACTAGTGAAAATGGCTGGAGAATAGCACACAATTACGTTGCTCGACTCTTTTTGAATTCCAGGACTCGAATCTCCAGTGGGCACTCCACACTGCCCGAAGTCCAGTGTGACTCTCTGGCGTGTGCTCTTGCCCTCTCTCTAAGATCAGATTTCACATGTTCTCTGCTCTCCCCACACGGCTGTTGCCCGCATCATCCTCCCTTAAATGACTGTCAAGTCTCATACGTCACTGGGAAAATTGTCAGCTGGGAGCTTCCTCACCTGTCTTTCACCTTTGCACCTTTCTTGGCACACCCTCTACCTGGCCTCTGGATCAGCGGCCTCAGTCCTTGTGTGATGCCAGCTCTTCTCCCTGGGTGACACATTCTCATCCTACTCACTTTGTCAAAGACTTCACTGTTTCAAAAGTGCCGTCTTCCTCTGCAACATCGATTTCTCCCTCTCTTTCCTGGTTCATTCCCCGTCAATACTCCTCTGGACTCGAGTGTCTCACGTCTGGGGATCACATGAACAAACCAGCATGCTTCCTCCACCCCACGTCCCCGTTAGCTACTGCGCCACCTCTCCTCTCTTCCCTCCACAACCCAAATCTCCAACAGTATGGTCAGATACTCACCGTCTCCACCTCTGTGTCTCTTGTGTTCCGAACTCATTCCCCTTAAGTGTTAGACGCTACCACTCTTCAGAATGGATAATGTCAGGATATATAACAACTTTTCTCTTTTCACTGCTCTTGACCTCTCAGCACCATTCAACAAATTGCCTTCTCTTTCTTTCTCAATTTCTTTCTTTCCTGACAGTCACCCTGCCTCACTGATTGTTCTTATTCTGTCTCTCGGCCTTGCAACTTCTCAACTCAGCCTCTAGATTGTAGACACTCCCTGGGCTGAGCATCAGAGTCCTACTCTTCCTTAGCTGTGTAGCTTCCCTGCATGGTCTCACTGAGGTCCATGGAATTAAATGACATCATTAAGTGACAGCTCTCAAATATATACCTCCACAGTCGATCTCCGCCCCTAACTTCAAACTCACATATTTTATGGATATGTAATAGGTAGCCTCACTGCAATATCTAATGAGCATCTCAAATTTAGCTTTCCAAAGTGGAATGTTTGGTTCCAACCACTCAATCCCTGCCCGTAACTTTTCCTCCCTGCCACATGCCCCATTTCAGTTGATGTCACTGTCATCACCCAGTTAGCTAAGCTCACAACGTGGGAGTCCACCTTCTTTTCTCCATTTCCCTTCCCTTCACTTTCAGCACAGTAGCAGGTTCTGGTGCCTCCATCGTCAGATACTTCTTTTTCTCCCACTCTTTCCATCTCACTGTTACCTTAGTCCGGAACAGGTCACTTGTTGCCTGGTTCTCCCAACAGTCTTTAGTGGTCACATCTTTAGTGGGCTTTCTCTTGTATAATATATTCCCTATTCAGTGCTGGAAATATATTTATTTTAGTTCCCAAGTTGATTCACGTGTTCATGTATGGTTGGTTGAAGTGCCTTTAGAAGTGACATTGGCACATGTCATTGTCTAGTGGCATGTGCCCTGAGTACAAAAACAACTGGAAACCATGGCACGAGGAGTCTGTAATTGGCATCTTTTAGCAAAAATATCAGGGATGATGTAGCTTGATTGTTCACCTCAGCCTTTGCTATGTTCACCGCAGGACTTTGCTATGAGAGAGGGAGGAGGTCAGTCCTCCATGAGCTGCTTCAGGGGCCGGGCTCTGACTGATGGATGGAGGTTACAAAGGGCAGGTTTGGTTCACTCTAAGTAGAAGTAACATAAAAGGATGTCACCCATGTGGTGGTCTCCCAGGGAATGAACAGTGCTACCTGTCTGGTACAAGAACCCTGCAGGCATTAAGAGACGAGCAGCCCACCTTCCCTTACCCTCTCTGCCTTTCACTGTGTCTCCTGCATGAATCTGCTACATGTTTTATGGCAAGTGCCATGTATACTCCTGGATTCTGTGTATTGCTTTGAGTTTATGTGTACTGCTTTTGGTTGTATATATTTGACATATTTTTTGGTCCTGTGTTTATCTCTGTGTCTTCCTGATACATTTTTTCCTGTGTACATTTATTTGAGTCTCATGGAGACATTTCCATCTAATAGCCATCTGTCTACTTATATATCTTTCTTTGAATTCTACTTGTTCTATTTTTAAATATTCTATTTTTAAAATCTTTCCTCTCACTATAGTAATCTCCTTTGCTTGCCCACATGCCATACTGAAAAATGGATTAGAGTAGTTTTGAATGGTTTATAATTTTCCTTTAAAAGGTGTATTAGTTGAATATTGAATACAAATTACTTCTGATTTTGGACTATGTTTTTAAATACCCTCTATTTATTATCACAGACCATTAACATTAATTTGTGTTTTCATTATTATCTTACTGATTAGCAAGAATTCAAAGGAACTATTTTTTAGTGTAATTTACTCATCTATTCAATCACTGGGTAACTATTTATCAAGCCCTAATCATGGTATTTGTAGAAGGCTCTGCGTACAGACTCGATGGTGATGCATACCATGTGGGTGGCTCTGTCCTGAGAGCTGGAACACAGAATGAGATGCGTGAGGTTCTTCCTCTAGTGGAGCTTTCATTCATGTGTGTGTGTACATGTCTGTGTTTGTGTTTTTTGCGGGAATGTGGAGAGTGATAAACAAACAGATAAAATAATTGCAGCCAGTGATACAGACATGCTATACTGGGATTACATATCTCAGCAACTCAGCCTGTAAGGTTAGTTATGAAGCCTGCTTTGTCACTTGTACGTGGACTGTGCCAAGGACAGTAGGCACCTGGTCTGGGGCAGGGCTGCCCAGCTGCTCCTGATCAGGCTCCCCCGTTGTCTGCTTCTGCAGGAGCCAGACCTGAGAGCTGCCCAGCTGCCGCCCCCTGCACAGGTACATCAGCCCCCGCTGCCTCCGCTCTTTGCTCCCAGGGGCTCTCTCCCTCCCACAAGGGGTGAGGGGGTAACAGGATGTGCTGCCGTCTTTTCAGACAAAGAGAAGCTCCGACTCAGGGGAGGAGACAGCGTGTGCTCAGGCCGAGTGGAGGTTTGGCACGAAGGCTCCTGGGGCACGGTATGTGACGACTCCTGGAGCCTGCAAGAGGCCGAGGTGGTGTGTCGGCAGCTGGGCTGTGGCTCTGCCCTGGACGCCCTGGGGGCAGCTGCGTTTGGCCCAGGAAGCGGAAGCATCTGGCTGGACGACGTGCAGTGCCAGGGCAGGGAGTCCTCCCTGTGGGCCTGTGCTGCACAGCCCTGGGGGCGGAGCAACTGCAAGCACGAGGAGGATGCGGGAGTCAGGTGCTCAGGTGAGCAGCAGGACCAGGAGGACTGGCTGGGATGAGGCAGGTGCGAGTCCACATCCACAAGCTTTTCCTAGGATGCCCTGCTGCCCTACGCTGTGGCTCTGGAGAGGCCCAGGTTTGATCTCCTGGCATCCAGGAGAGAACCATGTGCCAGCGATGGTAGGTGTGACCCAGTGACTTTTCCAGGTCAAGCCAGTACAATGACCTCGTTCTCCTTCTCTTCTCTCCAGGTGAAAGGACAGCAGCAGTTCCCCCCACCCCTGGAGGTAAGTGTTTCTTCTGCTCTGGGCCATGCGACAGAGGAGATACCCAGATTGTCAGGGACCTGCACTATGGAATCTGCCTTCTTTGTGCAAAATTATAGTAGCCGTGATGACTGGGTGCTGTGAGCAGCCATAAAGTTGCATTAAGTTGTAGCAGCCAGAGAGCTGCACGGGTTACCCGGCATTCCCTTCATAGAAAGCCCTTAGAACTGGATTCAGAAGACAGTGGACAGAGCTCAGGGCCCAGCCTGGGCTGGTCACATCACGGGGTGCAGGCAGATGCATCAAGTCTGAACTGGTGTCTTCATGGACCTGAGGACGCGGAAGGTGGCCCGGTGTTCAGGGCATCTGTGGGTTTATGACTGTCCCTAAAGGCTCATGACACTTTTGTCTTCTCAGGCGTCAGTTCAGGCTCAGCTCCTGTCCCTGGCATCTTCTCCCTGCCTGGGATCCTCTGCCTCATCCTGGGAGCCCTTCTCTTCCTGGTGCTCATCATTCTGGGGACTCAGCTGCACAGATGGAGAGCACAGGGCAGAGGTGTGTCCTCGGGGACAACTGTGTGGCCCGGGAAGTGTGTGGATGCAGGCAATGGGGCCAGGCATGGCAAGAGGAACTGGGCTTGGTGTCTTCTCACCCCCTTGGTTTGCAAATGCCATTTGCCTTACACTACACTCCCAAAAGCTCTTAGGAGGCTTTTAGGATGGGGGTCTGAGTACTGACAGGTCATGGCCTCTTGTGTGAGGCAAGAAAGAGCAGGAGCTGAGCTGTGCATGCAAGGTGGGTAGGGTCAGAAGGCGCAGGCGAGCTGCATGGGCTCTGAGCCCTTCAAGTGGTCCTGGTAGCTCTGTGGACTTTCCACGTGCAAGCATCGGGGAGTGTGAGGGCTTAGCCTGCTGATTCCAGGGTGGTCTCAGGTGGCGATCTCTGACCTGCTGCTGCTTTGCTCAGCCTTATCCAGTTTCCAGGATGCTCTCGACGAGCCTGTGTACCAGGAGATAGATTACCTCGGGACACTGAAGGAGGATCTGCTGGGCAGCCCAGGTATGTTCCCCACCTTGCCCTCCTGGGACCCCTGGCTGTCAGCCACTGTGAGCCAAGTCTTCCCAGAACCCGCAGACCCCCCTCTGCCCCAGGCCCCCAGAGGCAGCCCCCCCTCAGGCTGCCGGTTCGGCCTCTGGGTAGCCCCGGAGCACCGAGCCTTTCCCTCTACCCCAAGAGCCACGTTGGCCGCAGATGTATTCTCTGCCTTTCCAGGGGCCAATAGGGGTGGGAGGATTGTTCTGTTTCCGGATGTTTTTCTCCACATCAGGGTCCCTGTCAGACGACTCAGCCAGTAAACTGCCATATTACACAGGGGACGCTGAGGACAACGGTGACTATAAATCCACTCCAGGTAGCAGAGCTGGCTCTTCCCTGGCTGGGTTCAGGGAAGAAGGAATTTCCCTCACGGAGATGAGGTCCTGAGGGGACAGCGTTCCTCTGACTGGGGTTGGAGGAGCCTCTTCTTTCCAGCTAGGGTCCAGCCTCCCCCTTCTCTGGCGACTCTGTGAGGTCGCATGCTTGGGCCGGGTTCTTTGTGCCTGGAGCCACTCTTGTTCAGTCACGACAGGCACATGTTGTTTAAGAAATATAACACCTGGGATGCATAATCTGACAAAATGTTTTATTAATATTTAGTGATGCTCATTGGTGTGAGAGTCTCTTTGAAATATGCTGTTTCATCGAGAACTATGAGGATATTTGGATTATTTTTCTATTGATGAAACATTTGGCCTTGGAAAGGCCTGTTAACACAGGCAGTGAATGGTGCCTCCATGGATGAACCGTCGGAATCTCTGGGTAGAGGGACTGTGGGTGGTGCCCAGGCCAAGCCATTTACTGTGGTTTCACCTGCTCCCCGTCTGCCCTCAGAACCCCCGGGTCAGGGGGCCGATGCACCTAGTGACGGCTATGATGATGCCACAGAGATGCCAGCTATGGAGATGCCCCCCATCCCGCAGATCAGTCAGGGGGAGCTTCCCCCAGAGGAGGAGAATGTGGTGCGGGCCTCTCAGGCAGGTGAGTGGCGTGAGTTGTTCTGCAGTAATCTTCTGTCTCTCTCCAGGACAAAGTGAATTTGAGTTTTTCAATGCTCATAATTTCTGCATATTCAAACATTGGATGACCTCATATTTTTCATACCATTACCTTGACCATATTCCTTTCCTTACTGTTGTCAGATTCCTGGGGAGGGGGAAGCTGTGGGCGGCTTCTGCGATGGTTCTGTGGTATTTGGGAACACAGACCAAGGCCACCAAGTGCACAGCTGGATGGTCAGTGAGAAACACATTTCTCCAGATGTCGTATCCTGCTTCCTTCGTCCTGTGAATTCAGACTTGTCAGGTGTGAAAGGAAAAATTTTCACATCCCTCTTAGGATTCTTACCAATTCCTTTTCCATCTCCTCACTGATTGTGTAAGCCAGGAAATGGGTCAGCACAGGGCACGTGCATTGGCCACAGACCTCCTGTTATCCAGTGTGTCCCCGATAAGCTGGGACTGAGCCCCAGGGACCCACGTGGACAGGGTCCTGACGGGGTCGCCCTGGTGTGCTCCTTGCTGTAACTAATGTTCAGTAGCCTGAGCTTCCTTAGCATTGGAGGTCCCTGGGGAAGATTTGTCCTCCCCACTTCCTTGACTGTGCTTCCACCACAGGGCTCTGTCCTCTCCCTCTGTGGCATCTGTAACCAGCATCTCTGTACTGTTTCAGGCTCTTCTCTGCAGTTCCTCAGAGGGACAGCTGACCCTGGGAAAGAAGTGGATACACCCTGGGAGCTCCAGGGGCAAGAAGGGGACCCTGCATATGACGATGTTGAACTACGTGCCCCTGGAGCATCTACAGCGACTTTCCCATAGTGTTGTATAAGAATGAGATGAGGTCTCTGCTAGCCTAATTGCCTGCACCCCAATGAACTACTGCTGACTGTAATTGTATGACATGCAAATTACTCAAAACTACATATTTTGAATAAAGTTTTTTTTTGCTTTGTGATAATTTAGCAAGTGTCTTCCCAATTGCTCTTGGAGGATTATCTCTAATCACAGTTTCCCTCAGAGGAAACATCAGGAGACTGAACTCACCTCTTTGCTCATCTCCCCCACAGGCTACTCAAGGCATTGCCTTGCCCAGGTGCAGGGATGTTCCAGGTTATGTAGACAAGGTTCCACACTTGGTCCACACACTCACCCTCATTCCTAGCAGGATGAACTCAAGGGGAAAAGCCAATCCTGAACATTCATGTGTGCTCTTCCCCGAAATGTCACATCATCTTGTTTTAACAGACTTGGGTGTGAGTTTCTAAGTTGATGGGGGGAGGTTGTCGGGTGGAAGGGAATGGGCATAGTTTTCCTTGTTCTGCCCAAATTTTCCTGGACCAGTTATAAATCTAACCCTACATAAGTACGTCTTCTTTCTCATCTCTAACTCCCTAGGTTACTTTTTCTATTTATTACTCGGCCCATACAGACTCCTCCTCACTCCTTTCATGTCCAATTGGTCATCAAGTCCTTTTAAATTTGGTCTTTTTTCTACATCACTTCCTCTCTTTTCCTCGGGACGTTGCCATTTCTGGTCTTTCCAATTATGAGGGAATTCTGTCAGGTCAGCGCTCTCTTCACTGCACCCTGATGGAGGACAGTTCTCCCACAGGCCTGTGTCCATGTGCGGTGACGAGGCAGGAAAGAGGAGACCAGACAGAGGAGACCCTGGAGGAGCATAGACAGAAAAGCCAGAACTTCTGGCTATTTGGATTTTTCACATATGGGTGGGGAGGGATCTGACAGGATTGAGCTAACCCAGGACGAACTTCACTAGGCTTCTCTCTAAAAATACTGTGCTTCAAAATTGCTTTTATTTGGTAGCTGTTTAAATGCAATAGCATCCTCGTGTGATTCTTCGGGACAGAGAAAGCTACATTATAGTAGTGGCCAAGGAAAGGTTACATCTCTAGAACCGTCCATGACACAGTGAATTTATGGGTGAGGTTTGCTGAACTAATGTAAGAACTGGAGTTGTGAGCAGAGCCCAACCTGTTATTTAGTTGATGGCTCTGGATGCCATGTGGCGGTGCAATGTACATGTTCTCCTGCAATCCTCACAATTTGTGCAGTGCGTGGGGGTTGGCAGATGTCTAGGGCTTCTTCCAGTGCACATACATGGCCACTGGCTGTAGAGAAGTGATGCAAACATTGACAGAGTAAAGAATGCCCACAAGGGTCATCACACTTTACACATGTTAATGGTGTCAACAGGGCCAAAATGGAAAGCTAGTTACTAAAATTTTTGGTCACTATAAATCAGGAAATTAAGGAGGAGGGAAGTAGGACAGGATTCCCCACTCAGATTTGGAGAGTACCAGGATGGGTCCTACTATGGACTGAGTGCTCCAAAAGGAGCCAGAAGTTGGTAGCAGACTTTCAGAGTGCTTAGACTCAGGGAGATAAGTGGCATCATTCCAAGTGATCTATGTTGCCTATGAATGAGTCTTTTATGGAGAGATGGATTTGGAGGGTATTTCATTCCAGAGTTTGCCACATAAGCCTGAAAACCTCCCTGCACAGCAGTAATTGTGACAGAGCAGCCAGAATGTCAGGAAGGAATGGCATTTATCGGAAAATCTGTCCTATTAAGAGTGGACTTTGCATACAAGCTCGGAGCGTGCCCTTGGGGGGACCCAGTGGAAGATCCTAGATTTTCCTGAAATTTCTGAGGGAGTTAACACTCATAATATCTCATTCCAGGCAGAATGAGGAAGTCACAAAGACACGAAAATGTCAGGGGTTATGTTACATACCAGCTTCCAATTTAATAACCTGGTGTGGAAGATAATGATATGATCTCTACAGTGGACAAAATAAAGTCGCAGCACTCACCTTGGTCTGCAGCACTAAACATGACCCTCAGAAGCTAGTCAAAGCCTGCATGGAACTGGTCCCTGAAGCACTAGGTGGAATAAGAGGTGAGCCTATGAAATTTGAAGTGGTGCACAAGAGGTGTCCAATACAAGTTAATTTCTAAGTAAGAACTGGATGGTATAAGTTGGCACAACAAGATATTACCAACATGTAGCCCAAATTTTTGGCTTCAGTAATATAGCTTAAATGAAATTCCTTCTTTACCCAAACTTGTAAATCTGCAGAGATGGAACCACTGAACGTGGTGCATCCCTCACTTCATGTGAACTTCTAAGGCTGCAGTAGCACAGAAGGAGGCATTGTTAAAGCAGAGTCAAATAAATTATAGAACTTAACCCTACACCAAGCTTTACCAAAAACCAGGAGCAGAGAGAGAATCAACCTTTAGAGGGGCCTCAAGCTGGTAGACGTACTTTTCTAAAGGTCTTTTTTTCATGTTGGGACACAGATGAGCTCTAACTATGTGTGTGGTACAAGTTAGACCAAAGGAAGCCCTTTAGGTTTGAGGCTTCTCAATTTTTAGGCTTTGTTAGTCCTACAGGCAGAGAACTTATGTGACTAACTTCCTTCTTCCAGTCAACCACATCTCCAAAATAAACCCAGGTTTATTTACACTAATCAATCTAGACAGAGTGGGCATATTCTGATAACATATTTTTAGATAAGAACTTTCTTGGTTATCTTCCAGCTAGTAAATGCTACCAGAATGTTTTCAAGGAGGTCTGTTTGAGGATAACACTGCCTTATGCCCCAGAGCAGGGATTCAGCAAATGTACAGACCTGATG
>CAUYRT010074480.1:0-52417 GCA_963574885.1 Lepilemur ruficaudatus | reverse complement strand
ATCACTTCTCTTGAAGTCAATGATAGGTGTTAAATGAACTGTTTTCCCTTTAGATTTGGTCTGGTAGTATATCAGATCACTATTTTCAAAGTGAGTATTAGTAAAAATGTCGCTTTCTCACAAAAACCTTTTTTGATCTCTCATGTTTGTGATTTCAACCTGGTGTCATGCCTTGTACATGAGACATTTTTATTAAATTTCTATTGAACTGAACTGCTTGCAAAACATAATCCCAAGATGTCTTTATGCAATACATGTTTTTACCATAAGCATTTTTTTCTCTCATCTCCATAAGATAATACAAAACTGAAACTAAGCCACTTATGGATGATAAATATATATTTAGTGTGTATGAAAAAGAAAACTTCCTCACCATTACCAAATGTTACAAGCAAAGTGAGAAATAAAAACACATATATGAAAAGTTTTCAGAAAATTTCCAGTTAATAGAAAATTATGTATCAAGAAGTTATAATGGTATATTATATAATGGCGTATTTTAAAATTCCCTTTTCTAGTAAAAGAAAAAAAATTGGCAGGTAAAGAGAGTGTGAATTTCTTTCTCAATTTTTCTCTGTGCTAGTACATAGTAATGATAAGTGGAATATTTTTTAATTAAATGACATAGAATAAAATAAATAAGATTAATATCCTCTTGGACCAAAAGTGGAACAGGATTACACAGAGACCAAAGGGCATTAACTGTGAGCAACTAATTAGAAATAAGTGGGGAATGCCAAAAATGTGACTCCTGTTGGGCTAACAAAGCCAAAGGTGCCCTGTTTATGGTGGTGGTAAGAAGCGGCAAAGAAAAAACCCACGGCATAAAATAACAAGTTTCAACTGAACTTTCCAGGCCTTGAAGGAACACAACTATATATGGGCTTTCTCCTCTGCACTGCAATGTTTGTAAAGCTGTAAGAGAAAGAAATGTCACCTAGCCCCCAACACGTGTGCCCTTCACCTTCCATGCTCAGGAACTGTATCTGTGACATTCCTTAAGTATCTACTGCACAGAAACCCAAATGTCCTTGTTTTGGCCTGGTTCTGAGCTGCAGGTGGCCATGTAAAGAAACCAAAAAGCTTATTAGAATCTAGGCAACGCAAAGAGAAAGAAAGCACTTCCACGCAAGAACTTCAATCTAAATTCCTAATGCGCACAATAGAAACTATTTTTATCAGAATGTGTAAGGTTACTATCTTTCAAAGATAAAATGATAGTTTCAAAAATAATGAATGAGGTAAATGGAGAGGGTAAGAGAAGAGAAGGAATTGGGAAGAAAGGATGAAAGACAGTCTCCTAGTCTACAGACGTGCCTACCTGCCTGCTTTATCTCTGCCAGTGCATGCAAATGAAATTGTGTGTGGATAAATGTGTGTGTACGCTGGGGTATGCGAGTGTAAATGGGGGGAGAGGAGGGAATATGTGTGTGAGTGTGTGAGTCTTTTTTGGAGGAAGAGGCTTTGAAATGTCCAGTTTACTCCAAAGCACTATGAGTTTCCAGCTGTGTCAGTGCCCAGCTCTGCACTGGCAGCTGTTGAAGAAGACAGGCAGCTGTTCATCAGGCTGCCCCTGCTATAGCTATTGACTGGACTGGACTTTCCCCTGTTCTATCAGTGGAGTGATGCTGGTCAAGTGGGCTTCCTATATGAGTTGAGAGGATTGGTATACTTGCCTCCGGAAAAAGAAAATTCTATGAAAATTCATTATGTTCCCACTGATTCTCCAGTTTCTAACCAATCAACAACAAAACATTTAAATGCATGTATATGTATATGACTGTTGACGTGTATTTACAAGCTTTTTCGCTTTCAAATATGGAACAACTTAAATTAAGTATGTACAATGAACTGTCTTAAGAGTTTAATTATCAGTAATAGCAATAAAAGGCAAAAGAGATGGAGCAAGAATAAAAACTAAAATTTATCCGGGGCTTGCAATGCAAGGCACTGTTCCAAATGCTAAAGGTATTAACCACTTAATCCTCACAATTTTACAACTAAGCTTTTATTATTACCCCATTTTCCAGATGAGAAAAATGAGGTAAAGATTTAACTATAAATTACTTACCCAAAAACAGTCTTCAAAATTCCTAAAAATAGCTTATTTTTTGAAACAGCAAACAATATTGTTTTTACCTTTAAAACCTATTTACAACATTACATCTCAAGAGGAATCACTTCCACGTCAGAGCATTGTGCTGATGTCTCCAGGGCTTAAAAAGCTTAAAAAGACTTAGTACCTGCTCCTAAAGAGTAAATTGCCATCTGGTAGTGCTCAAACTCGTGTTTAGAATGAATTTTAAGAATGTAGCTGTCTCCCTGTAGAAAATAAGCTCATCTGCCTAACCCAAGTCAACTTTTGGGCTATGTGAACATGCAAGTGGCTCATACTGTAGGCACGGATGTGTCTACAGTATCTTTAGTTGGCTGGTCTCAGCTACACGTAGAACTCAAACTTTCCGCGTGTCTGTAACTTTGCGCCGCAGCAGCATCTGAGTTTACTGTCTTTTTGGTTAGGGGTTTCTGCCAGTTTGTTTCACTTCTCAAAGAGTCGCTGTTCAGACAGCACTCAGGACCATTCTCTTGCGAGGGTTCATGCTCAAGGGTGCAGACCCAAAGAGCACTTCAAAGGAAAAGAAGGGCCAGTCTGGAATGGAAACAGCAGTGGTTTGGAAAACCCAATTTCCCCTCTTCTGAGAAAGAAAGAAATTCAACTTTATAGGTAGAGACTCTCTTTCCCCCAAAGCAATTCCTGGATGTTAGACAAGTTTACTCAATAAAAAAGATGACTGAACACAGAAATGCCATTTCAGACCTAAAATGGAAGCCAAGGACAAGAAACAGTTTAGTTTATTTTCAGGACCATTATTAATTCCTAAGAGCCCAGTAAAGCAACATTTTTATAACAGTATAATTTGGACTGACAGGGTAGTACCTGCTTGCTTTTACTTAATGGTCCATACAATAATGCTCTTAAGGTTAAATACTATGTAATACATGGGTTTATCTTTTAAAGTCAAAAATATTCATTTACAAATGGTTTTTAATAGGGTTATAATGGTGACAAATCAATGTTAATATAATAAACAGACTGATTATGGAAAGGTAATATTCACTGTATAAATGTGCCTATGTGTTTATAAAAGAATTCACTGGCATGAACTCCATTCAATTTGGAAAACATGTATTGAATGCCCACTCTATGCTAGGGATAAGTGAAGTATTGTAGGAAACCCAACGCCTGTACTGAGGGAGACTAACATTTCCTCTGCAGTCACAGGACATGAGATGAGTAGTCATCTGGAGATGAGGGTCTGCTCTAACTTACAGCCCTGGGATGTTAAACTGATGATACGGGATTTAACTTCCTCGTCTATAAAACAAGAAAAGTTAAGTTAAAATTAGGTATCGTGGGAAGCTATTTTCTCTAAGTTTCATGAGTTTGTGTTTCTATTTCTACAATTCAGCTTCCATTCTACCCTTAAAATCATGGATACGCAAGAATTCTAATCAGACATTAATAATCACCTGATAGAAATATACACGCACAGCTTACATCACACTATTGCAATGTGATGACTTTACAAATGGTTTAGTTGCCAAAAATTCAGTTTACATGGAGGCCACACATGTTCAAAACTCATTACAAGTTACATCTATTGATACATCCGCACTACCTGTGTTGCTTTAGAAAATAGAACAAAACCCATGAGTTTCATTTCTTTTTTTTTGGACCTTTGACATGTAGTTAATTTTGCTTGTGCTTCAACTTTGACATGTACTAAGGCCTAACAAAAAGTTTACTTGAACAACTCTAAGGAGTCCAAACCAATACATTAATAAGTTATGCCTAAAATTTATGAGGTTTTTTTGTTTTATTTAATCAGTGTGTTTAAGAAATTTTGGTTTTCCATATGTGCTAGGCATGGAATCACCTCAGAGAAGAGTCTGAACAAAACAGACATTGTAAAACTCGGTCTTTATTACTAAAAATGGAAAGTCTGAAGATTGGAAATTTGACCTAATATTGGCCTCACATGGAAACAAATTCAAACCAGAGCCCCGAGATGGAAGACATCGATGATGTCATCACCTGCGCTTCCAAGGGCTGTTGTGAAATGAGGAAAATCACCGCCTGATCTCAGCGCCACGCCTGAGGATACAAAGTCCCAGGAGATGCCTAGGCTCTTTCTTTACCGATGTTGTATCTCCCTATAGCTGAGTCTAAAGACATTTTCCAAAAATACACAAATACATGCTTTCATGTATTAACAGATGGTAGAGGGAAGGAAGGTGGTTAACAGTTAGATGGAACCATGTCAGAAGCCTATTCCCACTTACTCGCTGTGCGATATACATTTAATCTTTCTGAGATTTCATTTCCAAATTGATAAAATGAAGACGTGCAAGGGTTTAGATTTTTTCATATCTTCACCAATGTTTGTTATCTTCTGTTTTCTCGGGTTTTTTTAAATAGCATCCACTGATGACAAGCACCTTTTTATATATCTACTGGCCATCTATATGTTTTTTTTTTCCCACAATATGTTCAAGTTTTTTGTCCATTTTTTAGTCACATTATTTGATTTTTTTTGCTATTAAGTTATAGGAATTTCTTATATATTTTAGATATTAATTCCTTATCACATATATAATTTGAAAATATCTTCTGCCATTTTGTGGGTTCTCTTTTCACTGTGTGTGTGCGTGTGTTTCTGTGCAGAAGCCTTTTAGTCTGGTATCGTCCCATTTGCCTACTCTTGCTTCTGTTGCTTGTGCTTCTGATGTCATAGTCAAGAAGTCTTTTCCAAGACCAATGTCATGAAGATTCCCCCCTGTGTCTCTTTCTAAGAGTTTTACAGTTCCAGGTCTTACCTTTAAGTCTTCAATCCATTTCGAGTTGATTCTTGTGTGTGGTGAAAGATAAGGGTCCAATTTCTTTTACACGTCAATAGTCAGCTTTTCCGGCACCATCTGTTGAAGAGATTATCATTTCCTCATTGTGTATTCTTGGCACCCTTGTTGGAAATCCATTGAATGTATATACCTGTGTTTATTTCTGGGCCTCTCTACTCTGTCTCATTGGTCATTATGTCTTTTCATGCCAATATCACACTATTCTGATCTTTGTGATATATTTGGAAATCAGGAAGTGGGTGCCTTTATCTTTGTTCTTTCTCAAGATTGCTTTGGCAATTCAGGGTCTTTTGTGGTTCCACGTGAATTTTAATATATTTTTTTCTATATCTATAAAAAACATGTCATTAGGATTTTGGTGGGGATATCATTAAATTTGTAGATTTCTTTTTTAGTATGGACATTTTAACAATATTAGGCCATCCAGTTCATGAACATGGGATGTCTTTCTATTTCTTTGGGACTTTAATTTCTTTCATCAATGTCTTGTCATTTTCAGTGTAAAAGTCTTTCACCTCTTTGATTAAGTTTATTCCTAAGTATTTTATTCTTGTCAATGCTACTGTAAATAGGATCTTTTTCTTAATTTCCTTTTCAGATGTTTCATTGTCAGTGCATGGAAATGAAACTGATTTTTGTGTGGTCAATTTTGTACTTGCAACTTTTAAGAGTTAATTTATTAGTTCTAAAAGATGTCTGTGGAGTCTTTATGGTTTTTTATCTGTAACATACACATATACTTATATATATATAATGATCATGTTATATGAAAATAGATCACTTTACTTTTTGCTTTCAATTTGGATGCCATTTTTTTTCATACCTGATTCCTCTGTCTAGAACTTCTCGTACACTATGTTAAACAGAAGTGATAAGAGTGGGCATCCTTGCCTTGTACTGGATCTTAGAGCAAAATCTTTCAGTTACTCACTGTTAAGTATCATGTTAGCTGTAATTTATTATGTTGAACAAAGTTTCTTCCAACTATGTCTCATTTATTGAGAGTTTCTACCATGAAAAGTGTTGAGTTTTTTAAAATACTTTTTATGCATCTATTGAGATGAATATATGATTTTTATCTTTCATTCTGTTAACCTAGTGTATCACATTAAATGATTTACCATCCTGGCATCCCAGGGATAAATCTTACCTGGTCATACAATCCTTTTTAATACGATATTGCAGTTTATTTCCTAGTATTTTATTAGAGATTTTTGCATCTATGTTCATCAGGGATTTTGGCCTGTGGCTTTACTTTCATGTCATGTCTTTGTCTGGTTTTGGTATCAGGGAAATGCTTGCCTCATAAAATGAGTTTGGAAAATATTTTTATTATGGTTGTTTGTTCTTATTAACTCACCTGATTATTTAAATTTTTTAACTATCAAGCTTATTCCACAAATATTTCTCTTATTAAAAATAGTTCCCAATATTTTGTTTATTCTACCTTTCTTTAATCTCTTCTCTGACATTTTTTGAATTATTTAGGTTTTATTTCCCAATATGAATATTCTGAAAAATTCTCCATCTTTTATACTCTTAAAATGTTACATATCTCCTTTTCTCCTCATCTCCTGTCTTCTCTTATTCTAGAACTCTAATTAGAATTATGTTATGTGCATTTTTATTTTTATTTTTTTGCCTAAATAAATAAGGACGAAGCCTTAAATAATCTCTAAGAATCTTTTCAAATGTAATAGCCAATGACTACAAATCCAAGCATGACTTGGCAATGGAACAAGTTTTAAAATTTTGTTTCATATGATCCTGCAACTTACATAAGTTCTCACAGTAGCTCCTTAATCAATATTTGTTGGAAGCCTTGCTAAGTGAGAAACGCAATCTCTCATAAGCAGATGTGTTGAAATGGATAGGCTTCTGTGCCCTCGTTTCAGCACAGCCCATGTTGAAATGCTTCTGCTCAACTTCAGAAGCTGTTTCCTTGGAAATTTTTATTTAAAACCCTTTCCTTAGAAATATGTGAATCTGGCTAATCAACTAATAAATACCGCGTCCTGGCTTCCGAGTTGGGTTGGGTCTGTCACACATGAATAAATTAATCATTTAGGACTGAAGGAGAGTGTTCAATTGAGGACTAAGGATATGAGGAGAAAATGTGTATGGCAGGAAAGTAAAAAATGCTAAGACTCGAGCAAACCTAGAAAACCTATCTATCTACGTAAGCCATTCCATTATGATGCAAACAAAATATCCACTTTTATGCTCAATGTACCCCTGGAGCATTTTGATTATTCATATTTTCCCCAAAATTGTTGCTCAGTTGAACCTACCCACGTCTCCCCTTTGAGTGGCTTTCACCCCTTGCAGGCCTCTGACCAGACCAGGGTCCAAGGCTCCCAGTGCTCAAACAATCCTCAGGTTGCAGCTCCGTCCCCCCTGCTGCGAGGCAGCCCTCCATCCAGCCCAAAGGCAGCCAAATGGAAAGTGGGAAAAAAGCAATGGTCTTTGGCAGAAACAGCAGTGCGGTCCCTGCCAAACCTTATGAATTCATGTCAGGGAATACTGACATTTCTCAAAATTCCCCCAAACAAATGAAAAGGAAAAACTTAGCTGCATTTGCATGCAGAACATACTGATTCCAGACAATTGCTAATTTGCTTTCAAGACTCACGACCTATGATCCTGACATCTTGTAGATTAGCTCCTTGTCACACAACTTTTTCTCTGTCCTGTCTCCTACTTACTCCACTGGCAGCAGTGAGCCATATATTACTTTCTTAAGAAGCTGCTTTCCTAGAACTGATGGCCATGCAGAAAGAGATTTGGCAATGAACTGATACCAGGGGTGTGCTCTAAGACCACCACTGGAATAGGGCATTCAGTAAAACACAGGTCTGGGTTAGGAAAAGCTTCATTAGTGCACAAACACTGGCTACCCAAGGATGGCTTTGTAACGAGACTCTTGTGTGCTTTTGTTTCTGCTGTTAAAGATTTCAGAGACAGGCTTCAGTTAATATAGTACCTGGAAAGCATACAGCCAAGTCCAGATGTTCATTGCATATAAGAGCATATGCATTATTTCGTTTTTTACAAAAATGGGTAATTCGGACTCAGCTTCATTCTCTGGTTACACACTTGGTCTTTAAGCTACTCCGTAGAGCAAACTGGTAAATTAGCATAAACCCAGGAACCCCAAACCAAGGATAAATTAAGCAAGGATTGAAGAGATGCGTTATAGAGCAGGATTTTTTTTCTGAAAGGGAAATGCTTCATATTTATGCCAATTTTAATGAATTATATTAATAATCAGAGAGTCTGAAAAGGATTGGTGTGGAATATAATGGCCTGATAAAGCACTTGTATGAAGAATGACAGAGCCCAGAGAAGAAAATATATCAAGTAGAAATAATTCCCAGATCATCAGCTTTTGTCACTGATAGTTAGATTTGTCTATCAAACAGGAGAGGATATATTATTTAAGGTTATTACTGAAAGTACCTTATTTATTGAAAATATCTTGTTCTAAATAGCTTCATAACTTTTTTTCAGGCTAATCTTGACATGATCACATCTGTTAATGCTTAATTTAAAAGTAAATCATAAATATTTTACCGAATATGCTATCTGCCCAGCATTACACTAGGTACTGTGGGGAGATAATGAAAGATGGGGAATAGTTTCTAATGCCAAGGAGGTTTACTACTGTGTTGTTTGTGACGGAAGAACGGAGCCCTTTAGGGGCGGCCAACATTAGAAGGACAATTAATTGGAGGAACGCAGCAAATTTGGAATTTCTGTACACACAGGCTCAAAGTCAGGGGATCCACAAATATTAAAAAGAGCGGCAAGATTCATAAAGGCTAAGTTTAAGACCATGTTCCAAATGTTCACAGTCAATGGCATATGAGAAGAGTATATTTTATGGTATTATCCTTTGAATAGCAATAATGGAATAAGGTAATCAGTAAAAAATAGAACACCTAGGAAATCTAATCAAGGATAAGATGGGCATAAAATTTAGTCTAGTACAAAAAGTAGAACTGGAATAATTTCTGTACAAAATAGAGACCAGTTCAGATGAAAGGAATAAGAGCTGGGTTTTACTGCACATAAATTACCTCCTTCCTTATTTCACTTGAATCATATAAAAATATAAGAATTGGTTTTAAATTTTATTAAGTGATTACATAACTGAACATGTGTTTGGAGTTCACAAAAATCTATGTAACATCTTAGTTATTATTTGTCATAACACTATCCCCTGGAGTGCCACATAAAAGGGGGAGAAAAATGGTATCAAACATTTTAGTGCCTCTCCAGTAATGACAACCACTTTTTAGACTGATTGGAGTAATCTGTGTCTTCACTGAAAAGATTCTGCTTCTCTGAAGTTCGTCCCATTCAGTATTCTACTTCCTATAAATCCTTGTCACAGTAGTTTCTGTATTTTTAGATTTTGCTGCATAACAAACTGTCCTAAAACTTAGTCACTTACAACAATTATTTACTTAACCTGTAATCACGCAGGGCAGCAATGTGGACTGTGCTCAGCTGGGCTGTTCTTCTGCTCTCGGCTGGAATCACTCTTGCTCTCAGTTTGACTGAGGGATGGCTAGACTAGGATACGCTCAGCTGGGACAGCAAATTTCTGCTCCATATGGTCTTTTATCCTCCAACAGAATAGCCTGCACTGATTCACATGGTGGCCGGGAAGGACTACAAGAGAGCAAGCAAGTACAAGCGTTCAAGACTTTTGAAGCCTAGGATCCAAACTGGCACACCATCCTCTCTGCTACATTCTATACATCCACTGAAACAAGTTATGAGACCAACACAAATTTAAGGGCAGGAGAAACAGACATCTTTTCGATGGGAGTATTTGCAAAATTATAATTGCTAAAGGCATGGATAGAGAGAGAAACGAAGGTTCATAGTCATGTCTGCAGTCTCTCACACATTCTTATCTTCTGGCTCCTCCTCCTCAGTCACTAAAGACTTTTCCTTAGAATCATGGTGCGTATCATTCCCCCATGATCAACCATCACTTTGGCTGACTTCAAGATCTCTGTGCAGCACTCGAGCTTTTCAAGTTCTTAACCTCTTCATCACCAAAGAGCTTTACATGCATGCCTTTTCAGTGGTCTGTTGCTCTGCCACATCTTGGACCTTATCTACATTGTAGCAGATCCACTTTGGAAACATTAGAACTAAACACCCTATGTTGTGACCTAATCTCAATCCTTTTGGCTGTCATCACTACTGGCCTTTGTTTATTGACATTATTGGGACTTCAAGGCCTTTGACCCTTTTCCCTGTGTATCACTGTCTGTTCACTTTCCGTGTCGCCTTGATGCTATGTTAAATCAGTTTAATCATTTTCCTGGCTACATCTTCAACTTCTTTCAAAAATAAATCTCAGTAATTTGAGAGATCAGGTGATGATTTTTAAAGAACAATGGCCATAACCAAATGCAACACACAGCAGGACGTTAGACACAAACCTGGGCCTGCAAAACTGCACATCTGAAAACGGAACCTGCACACAGTCAGCCCTGGCCTGCTCTGCTGTTCACATTTGTTGAACTTTGTCACAGAGGTTGTTATTGTTCTGGAATATATGGAGTCCTTACATGTGTTCCTTGTTTACTGTGGTATTTTAGCTCAGTCCAGGACATTAGCAAAGTGAAGGAAGACTAAGCAAATTTACAAAGGGACATAGAAAAGAAACTTTTTCCCTCATGTGCTTTTGGCAAATAAACTTGAAACTGCACTAGGAAAATTTGATGGTTTCCACTCCACCCTCCCAAGCCTCCGACCATCCTCATCATGCCTCACCTACCTGGAGAGAGCTGGAACAGCACAATAAATCCTCGGATGCTTCCTGTGCCAGCAGTCATTTTTAACTTCTCAGAAACAGAGGAACAAAATACTAACAACCTATTAAAAAAAAAAACCATAAACACTGTAAACGAGTTTCTATTCACTGAAGCCAAGTGGTAAAACGTGGCATTTGTTTAAGAGGGACAGGACAAGTGCCCAAGTTACATTACTCGTAATCAAACGTGTTGAAATCCTCAGGCTGGCAAAATCTTCTGGTTACACAAGTGCAAAAGCTCTTTGTGGGAGACCGGCTCCATTATCCCCTTCTCTGTTAACTGCTACTTGAAGTTCACAGTCAGTTACAGATGAACTCCTTGTTCTGTCCCTTCCCCCTTCCCACTACTGCACTTAAATGGTCTTAAAATAAATAAATACACCCTTCTTTGATCTCAAACATCACAACATTATTTTCATAGTTTTTTGTAAATGAAAAAAGCACTGAAAACACAGGAGGACACTTAAGTTTTTGAAGATGCTTGTTCTATCCAGGTCACAGAGTTAATCCATTTTATGTTCAGAATTTGAACTCAGGTCAGTTGGATTTAGCTTCAGCTTTCTCTTCTCTGTCCCACAAGGGCAAAACAAATGCAATTATGTATCATTTTTTTTATTTACTCATTTTCTTTTATTTCATTGTCCTTGTTATCAGGATAACGACACATCATAGTCTAAAACAAACTGAACCAACAAATAAAATCAAACAATATTGTTTTCCCACCTTTGCATTGTTAACTTGCTGCCTTTTAACTTACGCGTTCTTGCTCAGCCTCTCAGGCAAAGTTGTGTTCAAGGGAAATGACCGTTGATGAATGCTTCCTCTGTTATACTTCAATGAGAAAGTCACTGAAATGTCGGTGGCCAAATTAGCAGAAACAGACCCTTTTAAAAATAATGAAAATAAGGTCAGCAAATGAGCCTCCAAAGAGGAACAGAAGAGCAGGTTTTACAGGCAATCACTAGTTTAGAATTGGGCTGCAACATAAACTTTTGTGTTCGGATTAGCTAATTTAAACAGCAAAAAAAAAATTCCAAATTAGGAATCTTTTAAATCATACTAACTCTCAACATCAACCTTTGAAGAGTATCCACAGTAATGGATGGTATTTAAGACTGACTTGATCCGTGATAGTTTTCAAAATCTGGCCCACGAACCACCTATAACGTAATCATTTGCTCAGGGAACTGAAAAAGGAGACTCCTGGCCCAAGAGCAGACCAACTGGGTCAGAACCTTCTGGGAGTAGAGCCGGTTGGGTGGGTGGAGAGGCAGGGGGAGAGAGATGGATTTATCTTAGGAGAAATCCTTGTCAAAGAAAGTGTGGAAAGTGGCATCACTCTAGGTCATTTGCATCTCAGGTATCACTGATATTTTTTTCACAGAAAGAGGATTAAGTTGAAAAACGACCTGCCTCCCAATCACACAAAGGTACATTTATAATTTCAATATTCATAATTTGGGTACAGTCTCTACATGGAAACCTTATTACCTTTTAAGAAATACATTTGAGTTCTTCAGTACCAGCCACTACTGTATTATACACACTTAGAATCTGGGTTTTAACATGCATAAAAAACTTACATGTAAAAAATTTGAATCACAAGCCCTCACAAGAAACATGGTTATGAGCTCTAATAAACTCTTACGGAAACTAGTACTTGACTTGGAATTAATGCCTCAGATAGCCACAAGCCTGGGAAAAAGAAGAAAGTTTTCCACTGGCATCACCATTTTTCAAAATTCCTTCCTGTATATACAACCGCATCACCTCAAACCCAGCCCTCACCTTTTAACAATGGCAGCTCTATTAGAGAGAATCAAAAAGTGAATGTGAATCATAATTTAAAACATTAGGTAGCTGCAGAAAGCAAGGAGACCACAGGTTCTATTATAGCAATGAATGAATCACACTTCCTCGAAATGATTAGATAATGCAGGTTACTTGCTTATAATTAGGATAAAACCCACAGAAGTTTCAGGTATCATCATGTGTGAACTAATATTTTTACTAGTAAGAAAAGTGAGGCTCATAAAGGTTATTTGTTAAACTACAAATAACACAGTTCGGTGTCAGTGCTTCTAGAACCTGGACTTCTTGACTCCAATCTAGTTTCTTTCTATTCCATCAGGAGACTTTCCTTTCTTTTCATCAACGCTAACTTTCAGACGCAAAGTCCTTAGCTCTGAAATGATTTTAGCATCTCTTTCACAAAGAGATAAAAACCATATAAAAAGAAGCAAACAGAAATACTGGAGTAAAAAACAAAATGACTGAATGAAAAATTTTCACAGAGAGCTTCAACAGCAAACTCCCATCAAGCAGAAGAAAAAATCAGTGAGCTCAAAGACGGTCATTTGAAATTATCCAGTCAGAGGAACAAAAAGAAAAAAATGGATAAAAAAAAAAAAAAAGAAGAAGAAAGCCTATGAGAATTATAAGACAACATAGAGTAAACCAATATATGCATGATGAGTGTTCCAAAACAAGCAGAAAGATAGAGGTAGAAAATTTATTCAAAGAAATAATGAAAGAAAACTACCCAATTATAGGAAAATACACAAATATCTAGGCATAAGAATCATGGAATTGGACAGTATGTTGTGGGATATCATTTGTTGATCCTCTTGTCTCCTAATGAACACACACTAACTGATCCCCAATCATTTAGCAGCTGGAATCTTACTTTACATAAATCCTACACTGCATAAAACCACACTGCACAAATCCACAATCTCTTAATATGAAGCACAGACAAATCTATAATGAGTTCTTGGTCATGTCTTTAATGTTAAATTAGACCTTCTAGCTTAGAATTAGAATGTGATCAGGTATTAAAAACCCAGAGCCCACTGTCAAAGACCTTAGTGGCAAATGCAAACCAAAAACATAACCGGCTATTTGTAGTAGGCAAGAATGAGTCTGTATACGATATCTATTCTTGGACAAGAGGTTGCAAAGTATAATATAAATCCTTAAAAAACTGGCTATCCCTTTCTTTAAAATTTCCTTTAAAATATTTCATAACATTTCACCTGAATCCATTGTCTTCATCTCAGGAGCTTCATGAACTTCCTAAAACTGAATGTAAAATGTTGTGAATGTGTACATGTACATTTTTCTGGAGCACGGGTACAGTAATTTCCAACAATATTTTTTGCTATTTGCGACCCAAAAAAGATGAAGAACTGCTGCTCTATAGTCTTTTGGCAATTTGAAAAACGATATGAGAGAAGTGTCTGGCTTTTCATTCATTGTGGTATTTTTGTTTGAGAAGAAACTAAATCAAAGATCTTTGGTTACAAGAAACAGAAGCCCAAATGCCTTAGCTGAAGCAGATCAAAGATCAAAGATGCCTATTAATCAGACTTCTGATTGGCAAGCAACAGAGAGAAAGTCCAGTTGTTTTAAACAGAAACCTAATTTACTGGACGGACATCATGGAGTTCCCAGAATTGACTGGAAGCTTAAGGACCCAGGTTTAAAAATATGGGCAGAAACTGAGGCAGGCCATTGGAGGAAAGTCAAAATCCAGACATGAAAAGAGTATGGTTAGGAGCTCATTGTTTCCAGCACAGAGCACTGCATGACGTGCAGTGTGGCCAGAACACTGGGCACCACCAATTCTGCAGATGCTTCAAAGAACTGAAAATGGTCCCAATTTTTAATCACTTGATTTTTTGCAAAATCAACCTGTATGTTATTTTGCTCATTTAGAGAAATGAACATATCACTCATTAATATTCTGTACAATATCTTAGTCCATTTTGTGTTGCTATAACAGAATACCACAGACTGAGTAAACAGAAATTTATTTCTCACAGTTCTGAGGTGTGAGAAGTCCAAGGCTGAGCAGCTGGATCTTGCAAGGACCTTTTTGCTGGGTCATCCCATGGTGGAAGGCCAAAGGGCAAAGGGAGTGAGAAAGAAGGGGTTAGAGGGGGCCTAACTCATCCTTTTATAAGGAATCCACTCCCATGATAACAAACCCACCCCTGCAGTAACAGCATTCAGGAGGGCGGTACCCTCGTGGCGTAATCACTTCTGAAAGGTTCTTCCTCTTCACACTACTGCATTGAGGATTAAGTTTCCAACACATGCTTTTTGAGGGACACATTTACACTTTGGCAATATCTCTTTGCATACTTAAAAATTGAGCTTTAAGGCTGTTCTTCAAATTTAGAAGACTAAATTTTTTCCTGCAATTTGAATTTCCAGAGAATGCAGACAATACTTTTAAGGGAACAATGACAGTTCAAAATACATAATGCCCAAAGGACTTACATTTCACATAAAGAAATTTTTCATTCCCAAAGTTAGAGAAAGTGTTCCATTTCCATGAATGAGATGCCAATGATCATTTATATTCAATATTTTAAGACCATTTTCTACTTAGATCTAAGATGGGCAAACAGATCAAACTCAAATCATTGCGTATAACAAAGTTTAGTTAAAAATGTAAGTGAGAAAAACGCATGTAGAAAGAACAAAAAAATGTGGCTCAGACAAAAAACGTTATCTATCAAAATATTATGAGAACAACTATATCACTAGATAACCCATCTAAGTATAATATTAAACATGAGCATCATAATGTTCCACAGAATATCATTCTGGTCCATCACATTGATAATATTAGGGTAAGTGGGCTTGGTTAGCACCAAGTTCCAAGGAATCTAGATCTTTGCTACTCAAAGAGTGGTCCATGGACTAGCAGCATCAATATCGCTTGGAAGTTTGTTAGGAATGCAAAATCTCAGGCCCCATCCCAAGCTTCCTGAATTAGAATCTGCATTTTATCAAGATTCTCAGTTGATTGGCATATGCACTCACATCTGATAAGCATGGCTCTAGTTCTCAGTTTCTTTCTTTCTTTCGTACTGGGTTTTAACCAGGAAAGAGTAAGAATTAAGAAGAATCACCTGAGAGTATTTTTAAACTCCCACAGATTCTAAAGTATTATTGGACTAGAACAGGCATAGGCGGTCTGGCATGGATGCTCTGTAGAAAATTCCCCAAATAAATGTCTTAACCACCCTCCCTGGTTTCAGAATGTCTTACTTAGAAACGTTCACTTCTTAATGGTCATTTCTAAGTCCCTGCTCTATCATGCTAGGTAAGAGCACAAGACACCTATTGGATCTAACTAATTATGTGACCCTGATCAGGTTACTTAGTCGCTTTATAACTCACTTGCTTCATCTATTAAGTGGGGATAATAATGATACCTACCCAATAGGATTTTAACATAATTAAATATATGAACGTAGTATGTTTATAACTGTTCTTGCACAAAATATGCATCAATGAGAAAGCAGTGGTGGTGATGAACCTCCCTAGCACAGAAGATATCTTGATTTTGGAATGCATAATAATTTCAACTATGAGTTCCAGATTTTGACTACACAAATACAATTGTTTTGATGATGAGTTTTCCTGAAATAATCACATCACGCACACCATAACATATTCATTAAAGAAATTATGTTCAATAATAGAAGATATGTTTTTGAAGACGATCTACAATGAAGCTATTTATTTGAGTGATTTGAGGTGGTGGCTTCTTAGTGGTCCATGACTACTGCTTCCCAAAATTTGAAATTAAAATAGTCATGACAACATACCAAGAAAGGCAACTTACAACCATGCAGAAACTAGGGCTCACGGTCATTGGTCTGTAGGAAACTATGAGAATTTCCCATTACCAAGGCGGAGCTGGAGTCCAGTGACAAAATACAGGGGCTAGTTAGAAGAGGGCGAGGAGGTCTCCATCTAGCCTGACAGCACACTCCCCACCTCAGAGACCTGGACCTTCACTAGCTGTTTATAGAGAACTCTCCCCAGGTCTTCCATCTAGCCGAGTCCAATTCCTGCCCTACATCCCTGCATAGTCCACTAGTATACCATCGCCCTCATTTACCATTAATGCAAAACAATCAGGGGTAGAAGTAGACTAGCAGGATGTCCTGAAATATTGACTTCTGAATACTGAAGTCAAAAGAAATAAAGAAGAACTTCAGGGAGCTATATTCCTTGGGTCTTGATCGTACTTTTTTCCCTCTGTTTCTTAAGAACGTGTAAGTTAGTGCATGCATCAAATAATTTTTGAATAAATTCTCTTACATATATTCATATAACTGAGAAGTGGGAGCATGTAAGTATTTTCATGTACCTTTCAAAACTGCATAAAATAGATAACAAGCACTAAAACTGGCTAAGACTATGATAATCGTTCCACTCCTCAGCTTAAGGTCTGAAATGAGGATTGAAACAGCAATCAGGTGGACAGGAATTGGAGCCAAGGAGAATTTATCCATGCAGCTTACTGGCAAACACCAGGCCTAATTCATTTTAAAGATGAGTAACAGAAAAAAATAATTAAAACAACAGAGTCCAAAACAACTTTTGAAGTTTTAGAAACATCTGACAGCCTATATGAAAAATGAATATTTTAGAATAAAAATATACTTTTAGTATAAAACAAAAGGAGAAATTTCAGTTCAAGAAATAGAATTAAATTTTAAAGAGCATGAGCTTTTTGTTAACAAAAAATCAAGAAAGCATTGACTCAGTTGACATGAGATGAACAACAAGCCAACGGAGGGCGTTGAAAGGATCACCTGACTGACGGCTGTGCGTGTAGAAAGCGGGGAAGCAGTTGATGTGCCGTGGGCACTTGAGCCATGACCTCTGGCAGTGCTGACGTACAAGCAGGTCCCCTGAACAAAGAACTGGCACAGAGTAGGCTGTTAATAATGTTAGTTAAAGCTTTTAGAAAAGAGGAGGGATGATTCAAATGTGTACAATAAAGGAAACCCCTAAGGAAAGTAAATAAACAAGAAGGTGACTAAATGATGCATTTACTGGAGCACAAAGCAGAATTTGCACTGCAAAATTGGATCAGTGAGACGGAGAACAAATAAATAGAAGTTCTGCCATTTTATAGACAAAAAGAACGATTGAGCCATGTCTTTTATATTGCAAAAAGATAAAAACCACATTCAAAATAATAACTTTATGCATTAAAGTAACCGGGAAATGTATATAATTGAAGCTCCCAGAAAAACACAGGCTAAAGTTAGGAGACACCAATTGACGGTTGGAGACTTCCAAAGTGCTTTCATAAAACACTCCCACAAGTTGAAAATATTTTCTATGCAAAAATAAAACATATATTCCCAAATGTAGTATTTTAATAATGGAATTATGTTTCACATACTTATGTGCACTTTAAACGTTTTGCATGATAAAAACGTGACTTTTAAAACCAGAAAATATAATTTGTTACACATTTTCAAATACGAAGTTTTAAATGTACCAGCACCACCGTGTGACTGGGGTCTCGGAACGGCTGAATGTAATGAGGTATCCTACATTGTAGATGGAACAGAAAAAGGGTATCAAATAAAAACTGAGGAAATCTGAATGAGTACGGCCTTTAGATAATAGCAATGTATCAACATTGATTTATTAATTGTAACAAATACGCCATACTAATACAGTAATAAGATATCGATCATAAGAGAAACTGGTCTTGGGGTTTACAGAAACACTCTGTATTATATTCACAATTTTTCTGTAAATCTAAAACTATTCTAAAACAGAAATTCTATGTAAAGCAATTGCAATATGTCAAATTAATTAAACCTGAATTTTCTATCATAATTTTCCATGAAAGCTTCCAAAGACACGGCTTTTTTTTTTTTATTTTTAGGAGAAATAGCACACATTTTCAAGTCAACCTGTTCATTTGTGACATTATGGCAATACTGAAAGTTTAATAACTTAAAGATTCATAACAATTAAAAGCAAAGCATATTGTTGGTTTTATTTTGGGGATGTTATATAAAATATGTAACCTCTTACACAAAATTTCTAATAACGAGCCGATGATATTCAGTAAAGGACTATGATCTTCATAAAATAAAAGTTAATTTTATCGCAGTGTTTGAAAGAAAAGTTGACAAATATCCCAGCTGAACTAAGAATCAGTTTCTAGACCAGAGAGAAATGTTAATCATATACCTCTTTACTTCTAAAATATTATAGGCATTATTAACATTTTAATAATAACAAAAACAATATTGAATACTTTACCTATACTTCCACCTTGGTGGCAGGAGCTATCATGGGTCTCATTCCGTACATAAGGTGCTGAGGCTTTAAGTGGAGTGAATAACTGTTCACGGTCAGTGAGAGACAGGGACCTACTCTGCCCATGAAAAAATAATTTTAACCAATAGTATTTCACAATAGAGTTATCCTTAATACCTATGAAGTCTAAAAACACTTATTTCAAATCTGTCTCTTAATATCGGCACTTCTCCAACCACTCCCTGACTCTGCCACCAAATTCATCTCCCTAAATCCCTCTTACCCTGTAAATTTCTGAGAGAGAGAGAGAGAAACAGAGACAGAGAGAAAGAGGGAATGTACAGGAAAATAAGGTAGGAAGGCTTACAGTAGCATCTTTCCTTTGATTTCTCAATTCTGAAGTCCCCATTTTCATCCCTGAGAGCTGGTCTGGGGTAGGGTCGCTAAAGGAACCGAGAAAGTCAGAGGAATGAGAAAGGAAGAAAGGGGAAGTGGTGAGCTGAAGACCAAGCACTAAAGAAGGGAATGACCGATGGCAAGGACAGTGGAGAGCAAAATATGCAGGTAGTTGTGAAGATCCAGCTGGAGGGTGGCTGGGGGTTGATCTCATACAAGGGTCAAGTTTAACACAGTGAAAATACAGGCAAGATGGGAGACCTACCACAGTGAACCAACCACTGGCATGTTTGTATGACAACATTCACACTGCAGAGCTTTTAAATATTCAGTGATCTTGAAATTGGCATTCCATGTCTTTTTAAAAGGTACGTGGTAAAGCAAATGTCTCATTCAGGTCTCTCTCTCTCTCTCTCTCCCCCTGCCCCTTCTTTCTTCCATTCTTCTATTTTTAATGTGGAAGTTTAGAATTCAATGTCACATCAATTTTTTAAAAAATATATACAATGGGAAAACCTCACTTGAACAGGGGATGCTTTAGTAAACCTGAGTCATTACCTGGCTTTTGCTGCCAGCTGGTGGTAAGAAGGCGCCATGCATCTGATGACGAGTTAGTCAAGGCAACCCAGAGTTGAAGAACATTTCATTGTATGATTACTTTTTATACTTTGTAGGCAAAGAGCTCTCATTGTTTTATACCCAAGACTTACTGAATACACTTTTAAAAACAAAGTTTGATGTTATAAGCATTGTATGACTTTTAGTATTAAACGAAAGATAGTTTAAATACCGTTTGGGGTAGTTTTTCTTTTCTGTTTTTGTATCCTGACTACAGAACTGCACTTTGAGAGGGTTGAACATGAACTCAACGCGTCCTCATCTGCTGGCGTAGAAACCGTTTCTCACCAGTGAAGCTGTACACTGGGGACTGTGGATTTGATAAGTTAAACAGTGTTTGAGCCAAAGTTCCAAATCTGGGATCCAGAACAATTTTTTTTTTAATGTGATGATGGCAATTTAGAGGTCCTCGAATTTTTTTCTTTCCTTTCTTTTCTTTTTATTTTATTTTTTTTGAGACAGTCTCTCTCTGTCACCCAGTGCCATGGCATCAGCTTAGCTCACAGCAACCTCAAACTCCTGGGCTCAAACGATCTTCCTGCCTCAGCCTCCCAGGTAGCTGGGACTACAGGTATGGGCCACCATGCCCGGCTAATTTTTTCTATTTTTAACAGAGATAGGGTCTCACTCTTGCTCAGGCTGGTCTCAAACTCCTAACCTACAGCTATCCTCCCACCTCGGGCTCCCAGAGTGCCAGGATTAGAGGTGTGAGCCACCGCACCCAGCCAAGAGGTCCTTGACCTCTAATGTATTTTTGCGTAAAATGACTCTTGTCCAAACACCATGATTACCTCCAACACAAAGCATTATTCACTTTCTTCCTTATAGAATGTTGTTTCCCCTTCTTTTCAAATTCTACTCATCCTCCAATGCCTGGTTTAAAAACTATCAGCCATCTTTAACCATTTCTTCCTATTATCATTATTCTTCTTTATATGTCTAGCTTACCTTTAGTACTTGTGCCATATGATGTATTTTCTTCTTGGTTACATATGTTAGTTCCTTTCTACAAAATTCCTAAACCAATGATGGTAACAATATACTTTTATCTTGTATTAACTCATTAGTTAGTGTAGCTGCTCAAATTATACTAAGATGATTGGTACTAATCTGCAAACTAATTTGTGTAGTAACTGGGAATAGATTTGAAAACTTTTATAGCAATCTGACATTGCCACAATATTTTACATTTACAAAACACAGTGCTTGACTATGGGTAGTTTGAAAAGTGTCACTGCAGAGAAAACTGTTGAGCCTTCATAAACACTTACTGGATTTTCCTGAAGAAAGTAAGTAAATTGGACAGTCTATAATCTGCTGTCCTTAACATACAAGGCAATAATTAAATAAAAATAATCATTTCAATGACAAGAGTAATTCAGATCCATGGTCAGACTGAAGAATATGAACTAAAAATTCCCCAGATAGATTTTTTGAGCCTAGTTAACTCTTTTAACAAAATGTTGACTTACATGAACACTTCAGCATCAATGGGCAAGTATACTTTTATAAAATCTGAAGAAAAATACGTCTGGTGATTCTTATACCTACCTCAAAGCTACTTTTTCTGCTGGTGCCTCTGAGTGGAATGCTTTATCTCCCAGTTTATGATGTTAAATTCTACCCACTTTTCAAGATTCAATGTTCCATCCTGTAGACCACGTTCATTAAAATAGTTTATTCTCTTCTCTTACTGTATTATATACTACACTACAATTTATGGTAATTTCCTAATATTTCATATTTCCCTTAAGCCTTTCATGAGCAAGACAAGTGTATTATCATCTTGCATGTTTTTTAAAATTTTTATTGAGGTAAAATATACTTACGTAATTAACCATCGTTACCATTTTTAAGTGAACGGATCAGTAGTAATAAATACATACATATGCTTTTTTTCTCACTTCCTCTCCCTCTACCCCCTTTCTTCCCTGGCTTCAGGTAACCACCAATCTAGCCTCTGTTCTCGTGAGATCTACTTCTTGTTGGCTCCCACATGTGCGTGAGAACATGTGACGTCTGTCTTTCTACGCCTGGCTCATTTCACTGACCATAATGGCCTCCAGCTCTACCTACGTTACTGCAAATCATAGCATTTCATTCTTTTTACTGCTGAATAATATTCCATTGCATACATACAGGACATCTTTATCCACTTACTCACGGATGGGCACTCAGGTTGATTCCGAATCTTGGCTGTTGTGAATGGTGCTGCAATGAACATGGGAGTGCCAATATCTCTTCGATATACTGATTTCTTTTCTTTTGGACCTATACCCAGTAGTGGGATTGCTGGATCACATGAAAGTTCTATTTTTAGTTTGTTGAGGAACCTCCACACTGTTCTTGTTAGTGGCCATACTAATTTACATTCCCAAGGGTTCCCCTTTCTCCACATCCTCACCAGCATTCACTATTGTCTGTCTTTTTGATATCATTTTTTATATTTCTTAATGTCTTGCCCAGAATGGGTGCTCACTTAATAAATGTTTGCTAAGTTAACATCATTGAATAAGGCAAAACAATGTCATTTTCACCATTAATAACGACTGGCTCCGAATTCACAGGGCAGAGACTCTGAGGTATTAGTATTTGTCTAACAAGCATTATTTTTCAAAATGTCTAGCCAACTTTCGAAAGAGAGATCATGGAAAAGGTAATAGGGTGAAGTCATTGAGTGACCTTGGCTTTATTCATACATACTCTAACCAAATGGATACAGATCAGAGAGTTTTAGAGTTAAAATGGGCCACAGACGTCATCTAAACTCATAGTCAAACCAGAAAACATATTTCAAAGAACACTTGGAAGGTGTGTTGAGCTGTTAAAAAACCTAAAATTTAAGAGAACGAAGAATCCAAATGGTAGTTACTTAAGAAAAATGCAAAAGCCATACTTTTGACAAAAGTAGACCCATATGGTCTGTATACATTTTCAAATATTTAAAAGTGACACAAGCTTGATATGTGGCTCTAAACGTTTCTGTAAATTTTCCAATTTATTTTAGTTTGAACCTTAAATGTATTTCTTAAGCAAGTGACTTGAAGGAAATCTGAACCATGCCTGCCTTCTCCCAGCTCTCCCTCACTGAGGACAGGAGCCCAGCCACCCACAATGGCACGTAGGCCCCTGGCTGCAGTGCCCGTGTGACACTCCTGTGGAGAAGAGCACATTAGGGCCAGATGCCTCCTCAGGAGCCTTCTGCTTTCATAAGACACTTCTGAGAAAAATGAAAGAAAAAAATGCAAAAAGAAACACATTGCCCTCCAGGAATACAGACCTGTTGTTCAGAGGTGCGTACAACCGTGGACACAGTTCAACATTTTAAATTAAATTTCCACATAGTTTATGTGACCTCATTTAACAGACTGTTTTTGAACTCACTCTTTCCAATTTATGTCTATATTTTCCTGTTCACTTACATTTAAGAGAATACTCATGTCAGCACTGGGAGAGTTGAATGATCTATTAACATCCTTCGCACACTCAGTGTCTCAACATCACAAAGGACCCAAGTACTTTCAGCTTTCTGCCCCTCTATCCTTCACCTGTTGACTGATTAAGTTGCCTCCAACACAGTTTCAGGGTAGCTCAGCAGTTGTGGCATCACATGCAGGGGGGAAAAATCACAGGAAGAAACAGAACTATGTCTTCCTGTATCACTGAGAAAAAGCTCTCTCAGAAGTCCTGAGCCAATTTCTCTTATGTCTCGTTGGCCAAAGTATTTCACACAGTCATGCTTAACCCAACCACTGAGAAGGAGGAGGTGGCCACGCTTGCTCCAGACCAACTACGATCCACTGAGAGTCCCTTTCTTTGGGCTATTTCCCTTCCTCTGAATAACACGGCCATGACCACTTAGTGCAGTGAAATTCAAAACGGGTTTTCATCGGCACCATAAAGCAGTCGATGTGTAGAAAATCAACAGTGTCTTCCATGAACAGAATGTGAGAGATGCACATGTGTCTCCTTCTTTCCAATTTTCTTTACAGTATAATAGCACCTTACTTCTGGGACAGGAAGTATACCTATCAATATTTTAAAAATACAACAAAGCATTCAATTAAACAACATTTTACTGTGTGAAAACTTGACCCTGCTGACATTATATAATCTTACGATAATATATTTGCAGCACGTAAACACTAGAATTTAAAGGGACTAAGACAATTAGGCCTGTACCATACTATATCCTGGCAAAACTTAATATATCTTTAAACAACAACTTAGTTACATTTAGAAAGACTAAATGTAACATTTGCTAATCATGCAAATTATCTGCCCTCTCTAACTGCATTTCATACTAGTCTTAGCAAGAAGAGACATGACGAGTGAAATAAATGTTTTAATTAAAAAACAAACAGCTGGATGTGGTTGCCCAGATCCACTCAGCTCTGGAGAACTGGGTACAGTTCCAAACACCAGAAGGGGAACTCACAGAACACAAATGCCACATTTTCTTGTCCACTTCTGCTCACCTGACATCTCAGTTCTAAGCAATTTTTCCTCATCTAAAACAACCTCCAGAGATACAATTAAAGAAATAGACAATTATAGAGCATTTTACGGAAAGCAATAAGTTATAACTGGGAAACAACATTTAAACTAAAGCAGTAATCTAAGCATCATACTCATCTTGAACAACATACAACTAACATTGAAACATACAACATACAAGCAAAGGAGAAACAGGAGCCAAGTAACAGCTTATCTGCATAATATTGGGTAAACAGAAAATAAAACTGTTTTAATTATGCATTTGACCCAAATTATCGAGTGATAAATTAGCCTCTGAAACATAACAACAAATCAAATAACCACGTGAGAGAAGGTGCTTAAAATAATAGCAGGAGGTTCCTTAATTTAGAAAAATATCCTAAATGAAGATTCTTCACACATAGGGTTCCCAGATATTACATAAGGAATAAGCTAAAAAAAGTTTTTGTAGTTTATCTGAAATTCAAATTTAATGGGAGACCTTTATCTTGCTAAATCTGACAACCCTACTCATATAGAAAAAAATTCATATTAAAGTGGTCTTTTCACAGAAAGCTTCTGGAATTAAATTAATGTTGGGGGCATTGATGTTCATCAAATATTACATAATACTTGGAAAATAAATGTAAATATAAACAGAATTAATGGGTTGCATTTAGCAATGTTTGGCCAGCACCTCAAATTAAATTGAGATTTTATTTTGTTATCCAAAATGCTCACTTTGAAATAAGGAAAAATAATGGATTCTCGGTAATTCATAGCTTGTGACACAGTGATCTTTACTTAAGAATCTGACCCTCAGCTGTCTGGAAGTAGGCTGAAGGTAACAGTAGGCTTAGGGTCTGAACCAAAGTTATAGACTATTTTTTTTTAATTGCCCAGAACCAGTTTATACTCATGTTCCACATCTGTAATTCCTAAGCCTGGCCACACAACAGACTTATCTCCAAGAGTGATTTTTACTTTTTTTCAGGTGAATATTTTTGACGGTAAAATATATAACATATATGTTACCATTTTGACCATTTTTAAGAATACAGTTCTGTGACATTAAACACATCTACACTGTCGCGCAACCATCGCTACCATCCATGTCAAGAACTCTGTCGTCCTCCAGACTGAAACTATACTTGTTGAACAGTAACTTACCATTCCCTCTTTCCCCTCCTGGCCAGCACTATTATATTTTTAACAATACTGTTTCCTGGGCGCTTCCCTAGTGAAGCAAAAAGTCAGGATAGGTATTCGGGAATGTCAGTCTGGAAGATTTCTAGCGGCGCATCTCTAAAGGCCTAACATATGCTGGAGGCTGACAGATACGAGAGTTAAAACCTCCAGAGGGAGCCAACCGTGGGGGCAGAAGCCCCCACTTCTGTGTTTTACCTCTAGAAGCTTGACCCGGTTCTCAGTGAATGTTGGAGAAAAATCCAGGAAGGAGAGAGGAAAAGGAAGAATTCTGAAATATACTAAAGGAAACATTTTCTTCCTCTTATCAAGGTCTGTCCTCAGGAGAAACTATTTAATCAGAGCTTAAACTTCTAGGTTTTTTTTCAGAGCATAGCTGACCTGGGGGAAAGGAAGGACCCAAATCTAGCCGGCTCTAGCCTTCTACAGGAAAGAAGGGGACTGTCCACCTCCAGAACCTTCTAGCCTCCCACATAGGAGAAGGCAAATACCCGCTTCAGCCGGCTCTCGCCATCCTGTCCCACCTACACCGAGAAAGCTGAGAAGCACGCGTGAAGGTCACAGCGCTGAGGCAAAAACTCCATAAAAGACTGAGACCAAATCACAGGACTACAGAACTTGTCACTCACCCCACATCTTACCAACACATTACTGAAGGCCTATTCCTAGCAATTCCTTGTACCCAGTACCTCATGTCTAACTTGCCGTTTCCAGAAAAAGGTGTCCTGGGTTTACTTCACTCTGTTTTCTATTGCCTTTGAGATCTTTCGTAGCCCTAAGTGTTGTCACTATATACATCCGTTACACTAGTTGAAATCTAGTATCTGAGTAAATAAATTAATCTTGTCTCGGGAAAAAGCCTCCCCTCACCTTCTCCATGACAGTGTTGAGGTTTACCTGGGCCCTTGCTCCTGGCAAACGGGTGGTTATAAATCCCTCCACCCTTTTTTGCTTCTGGAAACAACTTACAGCAATGAACCGCCTTGACTTAAGCAAGACTCCATTACTTATAAGAGACTTAAGTGAGATTCTTTCCTTCACGGCTCCCATAAAGCTCACAGATGTCTCCCTTGTTTACCTGAGGCAACGTCAGACACAGACCTTTCCCTCTTTTGACTGAACCTAATGACAAAGCCGGTACAGAAACACCAACTCCTGAGTTTTTTTGTTGTTCTGTGTTTGGTTGGTTGGTTTTTCTTTTTGTCCCATGAATGGTTATCTGAACTGTTTGTCCCCTGAAATTAGCTAGACATAAAGATAAACACGTACTATTCCACTGACTGACAGAGCATTTCTGATTGCAAAAACAACCCCAACCAAAACCACCCACATATGTGTTTACTCCTCCCTATGAATAATGCATCCTGTATGATTTTAACATAACAAATAAGCCTAATATGTCTCTCTTGGACTTCCAGTGGCCCTAATATCCAAAAAGTTAATTTGAAGTCAAAAGCTGAATTTAGAATTTAAAATATATTTTTATATCTTACACTAGTCAGAATGGCTATCACAAAAAAGTCAAAAAATAACACGCAGAGAAAAGGAAGCACACTGTTGGTGGAAATGTAAATTAGTACAACCTCTATGGAAAACAGTATGGAGATTTCTCAAAGAACTGAAAATGGAACTACCGTTTAATCCAGTACTCCCACTACTGGGTATTCACCCTAAGGACAATAAATCATCATATCAAAAAGATAACTGCACTTGTATGTTTAGCTCAGCATTACTCAAAATAGCAAATATATGGAATAAACCTAAGTACCCACCAAAAAATGAATGGATAAAGAAAATGTGGTAAAAATGCACAATGGAATACTATCCATCCATAAAAAAGAAAGAAATCATGTCTTTTGCATCAGTGCTGATGGAACGAAAGGCCATTATTTTAAGTGAAACAAATCAAAAACAGACAGTCAAATACTGCACGTTCTCACTCATGCATGGGAGCTGAGTACTGTACATACATACATGGACATGGCGTATGGAATGATAAACACTAGAGACTTAAAAGAGTGGGATGGTGGGAGGAGTGTGGATGATGAGAAGTTACTTGCTGGGTACAATGTACATGATCTGGGTGATAGACACGCTAAAAGCACACACTTCACCACTAAGCAATATATCCATGTAACAAAATTGCACTTGTACCCCTTAAGCTTCTACAAATAAAAAAAATTAAAATTATACAAATTTGATGGCACTGTAACAACTGTAATCTAAACACTGACAATGACTACAGTACCAGTATACCAAAATTATGTCTGTCCTGATCTAAAGGGATCACTATATATAGCAAAAATTGTAAAATACAAATCTGTCGTCAATTAACACCACTAAAGAACTAATGACAATTTGGTTGTTTGGCTGATTAAACAGCTGACATTTCAGCAATTAAATATGTAAAACTCAGTAACAGTAGTTTTAATTTGCAAAATCTGCTTAAAAGTTAAAGAGGCCAAGAAACTTCACTTAAAACACTACATAAATTTTCATCAGACACATATGATACAAATTTTATCCTTTAATAAAGATTTTCAAGGCATATATTTAATGGCAAATAATTAAAATGCCATGTAAACAGTCCAGAAAACAAATTTTATTATTTTTCAGGTCATATACTTTTCTTTTAAAATCTGTACATATTCTTGTGATGCTTTCCTAAGTAGATCATCAGTAGATTCTACAGAAGAAGCTATATAGGATCTAGATTCCAATTTAGTAGGAACATTTTTTTTTTCTGGAAAGAAAAAAAAATAATTATATTGTTTATCTAAAAGATTCCATAGTTAACTAAGTCAGTAAGAAAGTTGAAAAGTTAATCAGTGTTAAGAAGGAAAAACAGGTGTGTATAACTGTAATACGAAATTCCTGTGAAATACAATTTACCCATAGTTATACACTGAATTATCATTATGGTTAAGTACCAGAGCTTCTGGTTTTCTCACTGTTCACTCATTTATTCAGCAACCATTACAAGGTACTATGACAAGCATTAGAATTACAAGATGAAGATGATACAGTCCACCCCCAAGTAACCATACACTATAACCTAAAAAAACAGACACACTGGTAATTTCCACACGGAGTCATAGACAGCATGGCATGTATGAAAGAAGGCACTCTAAAACACACACAAGGGTCATCTGTCCCAGTTTGGTGTCAATAGTGGAGGCTTTTGGGTGGAGGCGATACGTAGGTTGATACCCGGATGGAGGACAAGAAACAAGTACGGCAGATGGAGAAGCAAGCGCAAAGAGCTGGAGGAGAGGAGGACACTGGGGAATTCTCAGTGGTCGAGTTTGGCCAGACACTACAGCAAAGGGGCAGAGTACAGTCAGTAGCAAGAGATAAGGCTGAGTCACTTGACAAGAACCAAATTGAGCCAGGTGATTTGGATGTTTCGTCCATGCTAGGGAATCTGGAACTATCCCTGGGGGCAAAAGTAAACCAATGACAAAGTAAATGACCAGAGATTTAAAATGTCACCCGTCAAGTGACTGCTTATCAACTGTAATTGCTTCACTGTTGCTAGATGAGTCTGGGGTCTTCTGGCTTTAAAACACTACTGTGAACCTGAGAAGCTGATGATGGCTTTGTTTTCTGGGAACTGTGTCCGCCGCTGGCTGGCAGTTCCATAGGGATGGCAGAAGTGACGAAAGTGTAGAGCCAGAAAACAGAGATGCACAGACTTCGTGAAATTTTTCTAAAGCTATGGAACATGATGAATTAATGAGGCATAAGTATACTCGTAGTTATGAATGTTTCTGTTTTTACAACTTTCATTAGGTGTGTAAAGGAAAAAATATTTAATGCATTATCTATTAAACAATGGAAAGGGATGTCATTCGCACTGACAGTTTATTTCAGAAATCCATTAATTAATCTGAATGGCATTCATAAATTTTGGCAACATACCTTCCTCTAGTTCTCTAGTTATATTTTTTTCAAACTCCAGCTGCATCTGAAATAAGTGAAGTATTATTTGTAACTTTTAAGTTAAACAAGAGATGATATTATGGGAACGATATATCACTTACAAAATGTGGCCTTTAATACCTTTAGAGACTAGACCTGACTTGTGGATTGCTTAAATAGAGACATAACCACAAAAGTAAATAAAATTCCTACCTATATGTATACATAATAGAAATACCTATCATAATGGTGTTTAGATTAATCTGATAAAAAATACAAGTAATAGTGATCCACTGAATATACATCATTTCAGAAGGGTGATGTTTTCTCTTATTAGTATAAACATTAAACAATTCAAGTTATAGTTTGCAAAGAATGTATCACTTAATTCTTAGCAAAACTCTGCCCTTTATAAAGGTTTCATCAGTTTTTTACTTTGACAGATTATTCCTTAAAATGAACTTTCCCCTCTTCACTTTCAGAAAATTAATATTGTAAAGCATGTTCTATGCTATTAATTTTTCAGCACAGAATCTTAAATATAATACATACATGAAGAAAGTGGTACTGTCATAATGTCACGTGAAAATTCTACTGGCAAAAGATTAAGTAAAAATATTATGCTATCTATATTATAATTAACATTTATTGATTCATATGGACACAAGGATTTCAGAAAATTTGCTTACAAAAGGATAGATACAGGGTACCACCAATCTTTTAAACTTAGCTTCTTTGATTCATGACGTTCTAGAATTAGACACGAGGAAAATGTATATAGTTCTTTAATTGTAACTTTGATTTCTTTTCAGAAATTACTACCAATTTTGAAACATCTGACTAGTTATAGTTATCTACTTAATTATAGAATGTGTGAGAATATTTCCAACTATAGTGCAAATCTTCCAATCTAGAGTGCCCTTATTTAAACCTTGGTATAAAAGGTATTCTCTCCCTAAATGCCCAGAACAGGGTCTGAAATAGTATAGTGAACATAACAGATATTTTGTGGTGATAATGATAATATGCTATCTGATGTCTTTACAAATTTTAAGTGTGAAGACCAATTTTTCTAACAGGTTTACCAGTATGTTCAGGGAGTGTTTACGATAACATTTCTGTTACTATAATACTATAGACAGTCTTTATAAAATGAATAAGGTGAAAACAAAATTAATAGACAGGTCTTGTACAATAACTCAACACCAGATAAAGGAAGAAGCCATTATTGAAAGACTCTCACATTACCATTAATAAACACTATGTAAAATGTGCATTTTTACATGGCTTGAAATAAGGAGCTACTAATGTAATGTTACCGTGTTTTCCCCCAATAGCTCTTCCCTGAAATACTGACTTCACATGTGTAATCAATTTTATTATTTCTTTATACTCCAGTCACAAATACTTCCAAAACACGTAAATTTTACTTAGATAAAAATGAAAGTTGCTTACTTTTGTACTAAAGAAGTCTTAAGTCTCTAAATGGAGAATACTTTTTTTATAACAAATATAAGCAAAGCCATCATTTCCTCCTAACTTTCTTAAAGAGCACTTGGGAGAAACCGTTGCCTCTATTCCAACCTGGAAGTGGCCACCCCCTACATAACTTCTCTTTCAGCCTTTCCCTGACCCTTGAATACTTTACCAACCACGTAAATGATCGCTGAGGGCAACTGCCTTTGGGAAAGAGATGTCAGGTCAGAGCTGAAAGCTGGAGGGAAAAGGGACAGACCCAGGCCACAGGGAGGGAGTTCCTCTGGGAGGGACACCCAGAAGCTGAGGAAAAGGGTCAGGAGTGTCAATGGCACTCAAGGAGGTTTAGCTCTGGCTTGTGGGAGGCTGGGGTGGTTTTGTCCATATTCACACGTGAAAACTAGCAAATATTAAGAGGCTTTTTAAACGTCCCTTTCATTTTATTCTTACTTTCCCACTAAATCACACATTCTGCTCATAGTTCCCTTAACAGAAATTCAAAACTGTTGTCCCCAGTTGAGTAACTTAATACAGTCCCTGATATAGATTACGGAAGGAAAAAAAGATTAAAATGTCTCGTTGACATTTATCACTGTCCTAGTCAGTTAGGCAGGGTGTTGTCAATGGCTGCTTTTCTCAACGGCTTTTGAAGTGTGTAGACTGAGCAATAGAGCTTAAGAGAAAGTGAACCTGGCCAGAGGAAATTAAAGAAATAAACAAACTGCTATATTTCTTTTTATGCATAATACTAAATCAAAAGCTATATTAGCTCCTTGTGGAGTAAAATACATAAACTATTTTTAATAAAAATACTCCTCTTTTCTTTGTGGCCCTTCTGTTTATTTCTAGCTGGGGATTACTTTGGAGGGTGGAAGTAGCTTGAAGTCCGACACTAATAAGGAGAGCACATCTGCAACTTCATTTACACTTTTCTATTTTTTAAAACATATAAGAAGGTGAGAAAATCATACACAGGAGAACAAAGTACCACCAAATTTTAGCTAATCCACAGGATTCTCTCCAAACTGGTAGTTTTCAAACTATGTCCCACAGAGAGATAAAGTTCCACAGAGGACACTGCAGGAATAAGGAATAAGGAACAAGCAGTCATAGCTTCAGAGCCCCCAGACAGCTCTACTTACTATTATATATTATTTCTTGCAATTTTTTTAAAATAAAAGTTCTATTCTTCAAAAAAAAAAAAAAAAGGTACGAAAGTCACTGATTTGGTCAAAGTTCCTAAATTTGCACAAAAGCAACACAGACTCAGAGAGACTGCAGTTTGCCTGAGGTCAGAGAGCCAATTAGCCACAGGCCAGGCATGAGCTTTAGGTCTTCTCACTGAGGCTGGGGCTGTGTGCCAGCTGCTTCCTTCACATTCTCACACACACACGCACACGATATATACATATACACACACACATACACATTTTAAAATATAACTCAGAGAAAATGTGTATGTAAAACTCTCATGTAGCTCAGTACTGTTTAGGCATGAGACATAAAAGAGTAGCTCTTTAAGTTCTAAAGTTATGAATAAAAATTAAAGAACACAGATTATCAGAACTTCTGTTACCCTCAATTAATAAAGAAAAAATTTTATAAACCACAGAACAGGCAACTTATAGGAGAAAATCTTCACTTGAACCAAGGCAGATGAAACTGAGAAAATTCTTCCTTAAATAAACTATTCATTCTCCAAATAAAACTTGGTTAACCAAAAACAATCCCAACAAATAAATTATCCATGTTGTGGGATATTTATAGCAAAGTTGAAAACACAAAACAAATTTGTCTCTACTATTCAGCATACTTGTAACTTCTTATCATTAGTTGGTACACATAAACACACAGGTTTAATTGGAATTAAAATTTAAATCCAGGCATGATTAAATGATAGAACCTTCATTTCTATGGCCTCAAGTTTCCAAGCAAGCACGTCCACTCTCTCTACCTTCCTCCTGAGAGGAGGAAAGATTCACCTCAGGATGAATGTGGGTGAGGCACATTGAGTGTGTGTACGCGGCTCTGCCTCTCTTCTCTGAAAAGATGCACAGTGACATGAATTCAGGTCTACTGTCATCTCTGCAGCAAGCAGCCTGCTCCCAGGACAGGTGTCTGGCATCTGTTCCCTCCTCTTACAGCCGTGTGGGCAGTGCCTGATCTGGGATGAAGTATGCAGAAGCCCCCTGTGGCTGCACATCTGCGCCACATCCTCCCACTAGTTATCACGAGTCAGTGACAAAGCTAGGATGCTAATGTCCACCACCTGTCTGACTCCTGTGTTCCCAACTCAGAAGGGGGAGAGGAGTGTCATTTGCTGCCTACCCCACCACAGTCCCAAGATGACCATACAACACTTAAAGAAATGTTTTCGTCTTCCTTGATTTTATAATCTTACTCCACATTCTTCCAAACAACCCCACACTTTAAAGAAGGGAAAAGTTGAAAGGAAGATTTTAAAAAACGAAAAATAGTGAAATCAATAAAAACAGCAAAGCCCCCAAAATACAAATATAAAGTTCACTGATTCAATAATAACTTATTGACAGGCTACTGTTAAATTATACTTGAGATTACAGGCAGGAAAATAATGCTGTATTCTCTTTTTGAGACCGGTTTGATAAATATATACACATACCACACACAAACAAACATTTCCATAGTTATACTTTCAGTAACTTTATGTTTTAAAATTAAAATTTGATATCATTCTCTAAGGAGCAAACGCAATAAAATAAATGTGCACTCAAATGTAATATAATCAAATAAATTTGTCCACTGAACCACTGCAAATTGTAAATAAGCTGATATATGAAGGAAACTAACACTTGTCAGTTTTTAAATATTAAATACATGTATTCTCTTACAGGGAAAAAAACTGGAGAACAGGTTGTTGATTGAGGAGCCGAAGGATTAAGTGCAGAGCCACACATATATTCAACGACGTTGTGAAATGAATGAATGAAAGAAAAAGAAATGGAAGAAGTTGTGAGATCACCTGAGTCGTTCACAGGATAAAATGACTGCCGGGCATTTGACTAAGTAGATGAAATGAAGTGGAGATGGGAGGAATTACAGAGAGCATACAGCTCCTACAATAAATACATTTCTTTGTCCTTGCTCTATGAACGATTAGCATAACTACCATAATAGCTTGATTAGAGTTAATATTCAGAGTAGAGAGGCCCTGCCTTGGTGATGCAAACAGGCCTGTTTTTATTTGGGAAGAAATGCAACTTAACATTCTGTTGAGATACGATGGTCCATCACGTAAAAAGTTAACATCCTAGGGATACTGTTCTAGTTTGATGTGTCTGTACAACCACATTTAGAAAATGAGTTTCCAAACTGAAGGAACATTTGAGAAATAAAAAAAAATACATAACTAAACCCAAAGAAAAAGCATAATGTAACTAACCATGGTAAAGTAGTTCTGCAGGCTGCTATGTGAAGTCCGTGGGGTAGAGGTGGGGATCACCAAGTTTTCCCTTGGAGCAAATGTTCTGTTGAGAACTGAAGTGTCATTAAGACTTCCAAAACAAGGTGACTCTAGGACTGGCCTCGAAGTAAGAGTGTGGCTATGGCGTAAAGATCTGTTCTTCTCTTGCTCCACAAGCAGTTCAGACCTGACCTCTGCTAGCTTCTCATGACTTCTGTGAAGATTGAGAAAAAAAAAAAAGAAAAGTTTAGGATACTATTTCATTTTTCCCTAAATGATTTCTAAATGACTCGCATTTTTTTAAAAAGTTGCCATAACAGTGAATAACGTTTCCCAGTAACAGTGTTTTATCACTAAACAATGTGTCAGAGCATGCTTATTGTATGCAAGTATAATTTTAAAGTCATTCTAAAGAAGTACATATATTCCCAGGGGGATTTCTAACAAGTAATTTAAAGAAAGCAGGGAGAAGAGAGAAATGTCAATCAATGATGTATGGCTTACAGGTCACACCTGCTGCCTTCTGGAATGGTTCTCCTTACAAGATTCTTGAGGATGCCATTAGAAATACTTGAATTTAAAGGGTAACCATGTGAGATGATCAATGTTAATTTCCTTGACTATAACATTATGTATAAATATATCAAAATATAATGTACTACTTAACACATTAACTGCCGTGTGAGCTGTATTTAACTCAAGCTAGTGTTGAACTCGGGGCCTCAAGAAGCATATATAACTCACATGTCTCTTTACCTTGGGAGCCACGTGCGTGGTGTGCAGGCAACTCATGCTGCCACGCTATAACATACAGGTTATGTGATGGTGGCCCCAGTGCAAAACCCTGCAGCTGGTTCATGAAAATCTTACTTATTGATGTTCCTATCGTTACAATTAATATTGACAATTCAATTCTAGAAACGTGGATTGCATTGCATATAACTCACGCACAGAAAACGATAAAAAATAACACATTTTTCATTAAATTAGAAAAGATCATTTTGTTTTTAAAGTTTTTATTTTACATTCATAGTAAAATACCATGGCTCCAAGGGAAAAACAAATTTTTCTCTAGTGTGGCAGCCAATGTGTTAAACATACATAAAAAAACAAACAAACAAAAAACCTAAAACTGAAAAAAAAAAGAGCTGGAAATACTTGTATTAAAAAACTATCCCTCAAAGGCATTTTCAAGCATTTGCTTTCACCACCCTTGTACATTTCACCCATTAACTGGGGAAAATTAAGCATTTGGCACTGAAGAATAATTCAGAGCAGCAATTTATAGGGATAAGGAGACAGCTTAGTTGGTGATCAGAAAGAACTAAAGCAGCTTCAAAGAATATTAGCTGCTAACATTGTTACCAGGGCACCAGAGTTGGGACCTGTCCTTTCTGTCTTCAACACGCCTGACCCTCGGGCTGACCAAGGCATTATGTTTAACTACTTTGCGAATTATATTTCCCTTCATCCCTAAGTTAATCATTCCCTATTTTACAGGTGTGATTTTATGCAGAGTGGAAACGCTATGCAGGATAGTTTGATTCAAGGCGCCCTCTAGTGACAATGCCAAAGATCACAATCGAGGAAACCTAACTGCGTGCCAGAACGTGCCGAGAGTGCAGTGGTAGCTCTTGACTCATTCGGTTTAAGATGTAATCTTCCAAACAATAGATAAATTCGTATGTATTTCTCTTTACAGAAATGCTGACAAGCAATCTTATAACAGTATCACTGCCTAAATTATAAAGCTTCAAAAATAATTTGCTGAAAGACTAATAAATCAGCTTAACTATATAAGAATATTAAGGGGGAAACCAAAAAAAAAAAAGAGGCAAGAGATATAAATCCTCCTGGACCAATATTTTAAAGGTAAATTCATTCATGAACATCGTTTTCCAAAATGATATTATCTAGTTAGTCTTCACTTCCTACTAATCTCATGAGTCAGCCTCAATAAAAATTGTGCTTTTGAGGCAAAGTAATGAGCTTAATTTATTTTCTATGAGTCTATGCTTTGACCTACTTGTTTAGTTTAGCTGACAAGGACTGTTTATCTTTTAATTCTTTTAGATAGAGTTGCTTATATTGTTCCAATCCAGCTTTATTAAATTCTTCTTGAGTTTTCATTTTGGACATTTCAGATTCCATATCTTTAATTCTGAGTTCCATCTGATTATGTATTGAAGCGATATGATCCTCTCTTAACTGCTCTAAATTATCTTGAGATGCTGCTTGTGCCTAAAACAAATTAAAAAGATAAATTTTAAAAATAATAACTCAAATAATTAGTGGATATTTGTCACCTTTAGTTTTGAGTCAGTGATTCAGAGAGGCAATTTTAAATATGTAAAAAAAGCAGCTAAGGTTCAAAATATTTACCATCAATACCAACTAAATTGATAATTTAATCTGAATTATAAAAAATATAATAATTCTTACGTTAGTATTTCACGTAATCAGATAATCCAAAGAATAACAGAATCAACTTAAAATGTTTACTTTGAATAATATACCTTAAGAACAAGTCTATGGTCTAATTTCTAAATCACATTTTTTTTCTTTTCCTAATAGCCTTGTTTTATGCCAGCTGTTCTTGATAATCTTGTCAGAGAATCATCAGTCTGATTTACTTTTAATAATGGAAACTAAAAAATGTAAAGGGAGAAACAGATGCCACCTTCCTTCTAGAAATCTGCAGAACAAACCGTTACAAGGAAAGTAGAGGAAATAGAAACACACATCCAAAATATAAGTTGCAGTGAAATAAACGAACACACCTTACAGATAAACTAACCTGTAAAAACAGATTGACTTCTTTTAATTTTTCTACTATATCCTGTTTCGCTCTTTCTTCAATTTCCCATTTGTACTGCTCCACTTGACCACGTTCTACCATATTCGTTCCCATGTGACTTCTGAGGTTTACTACTTCTCGTTCCAAGTTATTCTTCTTCTTCCGCAGTTTTTCACATTTCTTCTGTATTGTTTTCATAGACAATAACTCCTGCTGAAGAGTTTGATTCTTTGCCCTCAGACGCTGACATTTCAAAGATACAGTTTCCAGCTCTGCTGTAAGATTATCAATCTGCATGAGTAAAATTATACAGTTTGGTAACGAAGGAAGTAGGTTGAGAATGATCTACTAACACAATACCGACAAGTTTTGAAATAAATTCAGTTCCAATAAAATGTTACCTATACTATAGTAGACTCTTAAAATATGGGGGCCCTGAATCATTCAGAAAATCAGGAACAAAATTAAAACCACCAAGAGTCACAAAAATATATTCTTTACTGTCATCATCCTTGCCGTGCAACATTTGCACTTGATCTTAGATTTTTCTTTTTCTGTGATTGTTTCGTGTCTTTCCTCCTTAAAATGATTCTAAGTCACCTCTTAGTAGAAAATCTCTAACCCCTTAACCCCAATCATCACTCCCCATAATTTCTAAACAAAGTTTAGGGACATGATATTGAGTTAGTTAGGCCTCAGTCAATAAACGGTTTCCAGAATAAGACTTTGAAAATAATAACCGAGCGCGGTGGCTCACACCTGTAATCCCAGCACTTTGGGAGGCTGAGAAAGGAGGATTGCTTGAGCCCAGGAGTTTGAGACCAGCCTGAGCAACACAGTGAGACTCCATCTCTACAAAAAAATATAGAAAAGTAGAAAATAAGACTCTAATAAAATGAATCTGTAAATATGGATTCTAATGCTATAAGCCTTTTTTTTTTGTAAACAGCAAATGTTTTATGCTCATTTGAATTGCACTCCCAGAAGCAATAATTCTAGAGGTTAAGGGGCAAGCATCTCCCAATATAAAAGTTTAGTGACATGATCTATACTTTTTTTTTAAACAAAAATGCCTTAATTCAGTGACACTATGTTTTAATCCTTTGTTACTTTACATAAAATAAGGGGGCATAATCAACGAATAGCAATAACAAAAACCTTGTTGGAATTGCAGTGGTACGGAGATGGACTCTACTTTAGATGTAATGATTATTTGACTTTAAAAAGGTGAGTGGAGTGGTGGTTTTAAAATGTCTACAAATTGTTCCACATTTCTCCCATGAAATTTCCTCCCCTGAACATGAGCTGGCCTTAGTAAGTGGTTTCTAGGGAATATAATATGGTGGAACTGCTGTGTGACTTCTAAGGTCAGGTTAGAAGATGTAACACAGCTTCCACTTGACTTTCTCTCTCTAGGGAAGCTTGTCCTTAGAATCCAGCCACCACACTGAGGAAGCCCACCTCACACGGTGAATCCTTGTGGAGGCGTTCCAGCTGACTGCCCCAGCTCAAGTCCCAGCCAAAAGTCAGCCTCAACTGACAGATGTGAATGAACAAGCCTTTCAATGATCCTAGCCCCCAGTGTCAAGTCACCACAGCTGATGCCAAGTGGAGAAGAAATGAGATGGCCACACTAAGCCTTGCCTACAACTACAGACTGTCAACAAAATAAATGTTTTGAGACTGTGAATTTTGAAGTTTATTATACAGCAATAGGTAACTGATGCAGACACTAATACTAAATATGGGTTGCTGCCCATAAAAATAACAAGAACTACTGAAACACGCAGGATTTTCATAGTGATGAAAATTTTCTAAAATTGACTATGGTGATGGTTACACAACTCTGTGAATACATTTAGACTTCAGTCTCCAACCCCTGGGCCACTGACTGGTACCGGTCTACGGCCTGTTAGGAACCGGGCTGCACAGCAGGAGGTGAGCGAGGGAAGCTTCATCTGTATTCACAGCCACTCCCCATCGCTCTCATCAGCACCTGAGACATCGGCCTCCTGTCAGATCAGTGGCAGCACTAGATTCTCACAGGAGCACAAACCCTACTGTAAACTGCACGTGCGAGGGACCTAGGCAGAGTGTCTTTACAGGAATCTAATGCCTGATGAGCTGCGGTGGAGCTGAGGTGGTGATGCTAGCGCTGGGGAGCGGCTGCAAATAGATTATCATGAGCAGAGAGGTTTGACTGCACAATAAATGCAATGCACTGGAATCATCCCCCACCTCCCCCAAAGATCTGTGGAAAATTGTCTTTCACGTAACTGGTCCCTGATGCCAAAAAGGTTGGGGATTGCTGTTAAGAGACAGTGTGTTGTACATTTTAAATGAGTGAACTGTGTGGTATGTGAATTATATCTCAATAAAGTTGCTGTTAAAAACTCAATGGTAGCATCTAGATGATTTTCTTAATTCTATGTTTCTATATTTTGGATATACATACCATACATGATCTCAATATTTCTATGCTTTTATAATATATTTAAAATGAAGGAGAAATGAACATGCCTCTCTTTTCAAATAATTTATAAATTAACCTAAACATGTGCATTTTAGAGAAAAGATTTGTACAAGTTATCCTGAAATCCATGAAATAAATATACACAGATTCTGTATCCATTGATAAAAGTAATGATAAGAAATAAGACAATTCTCTGGAAAATTCCATTCAACATTATCCTCTGACTTAATCTAGCTTGCCTCACCATGGCAATAGAGAAATCACTAAAAAATACTGTTTAACAGAAAAAACATCTCTCAGCTTATGCTAGAAAGGATGTATAATTCTCAACATTCCTAAGGGTAAATATTATGAGAAAAAACGTAATTACTTAAAACATGGCAGAATGAAAGCCAGACTCTAATAAATAAGTGCATTATGAAGATAATAAAATTGCAATAAAATTAATTATAAAGAAAATAAAAAAGAAAGCTGCTACAGAAATTAATATGCTAAAACACTTCATGTTATTAACCCAGCTACAGATTAACTGTTGACATGTTAAATTCAATACATACTTGACCTTTGCTTTGATTGAATTTCTTCTTTGAATCCTCTGTCTCATCTTCTAAATGAGTGTGACATTGAGAGGCAACCTCTAGGGAAGCCTCTGACCTAGGCGGATTTTTTAGGGTAACATCCAGTTCTTGTTGACATTGTCTCAGAACTACCTGATAAGATAATGTTGTTACTGATGTCATAAATCACCTTATTTAAACATGTTAATAATATTTAACTCTTACATATATACTTTGAAAAGGATCACCACATACATCAATTAACCCTCTTTTCCTTGTGTGTACACATTCCCGTGTATCAGGGAACCCAGGTAAGGTCACAGAAGGTGTTATCTTCCTGGTAAGTTGGTAGTCTGTCACTCAGACAACAGATTCAGCCCGTTATTCATTCGTCCCCTGTGAATGTGAAATGCTTAACAACCAACCGGAGTCTTGAAAATAAGTAAATATGGGGGTGGGACTAGTGATGGTAAATTCTACACTATGAAGTATTTTTCCTCTTCTTTATTAAAAGCCCAATCAACCTCAGAGTTCCTCACATATTCAGTCGTCTGCTCAAACCCTTCCAATAGATTCCTATCTCAGAATAAAGGTAAAATTCTAATGGTCTTCAAGACTCTGGGTAACCTGGCCTCCACCTCCCTCTCTGACCTCAGCCCCTACAACTCTCTCCCCTATTCACTGCATTCCTGCTGGAGAATCCTGCCACCCCTCACTATTCTGAAAACGGGGACTCAATGCTAAACTAGTAAGTCACGGACAGCTACAACTATTCCTGTACTGCACACAGTCATATCCGCTATATCCAAATGATGGTCATTCGGCTTTGAAATGAAAACAATGGGCAAATTATTCACAAGAATATTCAAAGTAAATTATAAATACCAGTGGGAAGATTAAATCAAATGTCTAAAAGTCTAAAAGTTTTGCTAAAAGTCACCATATTTGTCCCAAATTATGATTTAATAAAAAGTAGCTGCCTTTAAAGAATTGAGAGTCATAACAAGACATAATTTGAGATTGAAATACTTTTAGATTTAAGTCAAATTGACATGATTAAAAATAAAATTACAGTAAGTAAGATATATGAAAAGCTGCTGACGGAAAATCATTGTGAGGTACAGCTACACACTTCTGTTCATCTGAAGTCTGGGATGAACTGTCGACGAAACCCACTTAATTCCAAAACACTCATTTCAGGGACGAGAATTTCTGCTTGTCTGCTCATTATGGTCTTAAAATGTGGCAACATCAAGACATTAAAACTATTATTTCAGCAGTACAAGAATACACTATTACTACCAGTCTATATCTATTAATAATTCGTAATTTAACCTCTTAAAATTTCATAGGTGACACAACTCTCAGCTCTTACTTGCTGGAAAGGAGGTAAGTTTCTGTGCTGATGCAGCAAATACATTTATAATCTATGTATTTTTATATTCAACTAGATTCAACATTTAGCCATAACCAAATATTAAATTTTCTTTCAGAAAAGTTGAAAAGTATTTATACTTCTTGATACTTACTTTTCTTTCTGCTGCTTCTTTTTCATACCGGTGCAGTCTTTCTTTTAAATGAGCACATTCATTCATTAACTCATCTCTCTCTCGTAGCGCAAGCTTTCGCCTTTCACCTTCAGCTTGAAGTTTTTTTACGAGAGCATGAAATTCACCTTGGATATTAATCAATTTCTTTTTGTTATCGTCAGCTTTGTTGTGAGCATCTTCCAGTTGCTGTCGAAGCAACATATTTTCACTGTGTAGTTGAGATAATCCCTCACCTACAGATTCATTTCCCAGGTGTTTATTAACTTTACCATGTTCATTTTGATACATACGCTCAATTTCCTCCATTTGACACTGGGTTTGGCTAAGGTCTCTTTGTACAAGCTCTAAAACCGAAGTTTTTTGTCTGACAGTATCTCTCGTGTGACTGAGCTCAATTTCTAGGCTACTGAATTTACACTTAGCTTTAGGAAGTTGTTGAGAAAGATGCACATTTTTATCTTCTGGGTTAGACATGTCACTATTAATCTTGTCCTGTAACTCAAACCACTCGTCTCTTGCTCTCTGGAAACTAAGTTCTAAGTCTCTTTTTAATGTCTGACTTTCACCACGATCATGCAACGCAGAAGCCAGTCTAGAACGGTATGATTCAACTTCTGTTTCCAGTCTTTCCTTGTTTTGTTTTTCATTCTTCAGTGCATAATTCAGCATTGTATTCTCAGTTGTCAGAACACGCACTTGTCCACTATCTTGGGATACTGTTTCTGGCAATGCTTCCTCATTCAGTTTCCTGGTGTTTTGAAGGTCATCATTCTTTTCTTTCATAATTTTAATGTCCTTAAAACATTTCTTTTCTATTTCCTGGGCATGTTTTTTTATTGTGTCTATTTCCAGTCTTAGCCCAGCAATTTCATTCTCCAGCATGCGATTTTTATGCAACAGATCTTTTTCTTTTTCATGACTACGAGAAATCTAAGTAAAACAACAACAACAACAAAAAAAACCTTTTAGCTGGCACTCAATAAAATGGCACATCATGATTTCCTCTGAAATTAAAGAATACCTTGTACAATTATACAATGAAAGGTCTATAATAAGTGGATATCCAACTAGACAAAAAGTTGGATCAAAACTTTAAACTTTATAGAGCATAAATTCCCAAAAGTTCAAAACTTTATTTGAAGACAATGAATCCATAAAAGTAAAAATTAAATCACTAAAGAATTTTTCAGACTCTCAGAATTGGAAAACCTTTCTCTGAATTACAATAAACTGTGAGGCATAAAATAAAATATTAATAAATTTGACTCCATTAAAACATTGAGTTTACATTCTGATATCTGACATATACACCACCTTACAGTAAGAGACTTAGCTCTGCATATATTTGGACAGATGAAATTTCCCAAATTCTTTAAGTTCCTATTTCCTGAGAATATTCTACAGGTACTCTACTTTTCTGACATTTTTGTAATCAGTTATCAGAATTACATTTATTGACAAAAATCCAGGCATTGTACTAAGCACTTCTACACACATCAATGAACTCATTTGGTTATCACAATTCTGAAAAGGAAGGTTAAAAACAAAAGCAGGCTGCAGGATGTTCCCCAGCTCTCTAACTCTGCTTCTAGTGATCATCCGCCAAATCAATGTTACTTCTGTGGTGTAAATACATAAATATTAAAGAGCTCGTTTATTTCAAAACACTAATTGCAAATAAAATATAAGTTTTATATAAAATAATTTTGAAATATAATATAAAATATATAAAATATAATATAAATATAAAATATTTAATACATAATTTTATCTTACTCTAAGAGCTCTAGGAAATTATGAGATATTTGCTATTACAATACCTTTTGTTTTCTCTTCATAATGTTTGAAACAGTAATCAATGTAAAATAGGGGAAAATACAGTTAACTATTTTACTAGGACCAAAATACTTATCAATAAATTATTACTAAGTATATATTAGGAATATCATATTTCAAAGCTTTTCAAAGAGTTTCAAAGGAGTTTTCAAAGCTCCTCATACTGAAACAAGATACCATGAGGAAGAAACTGTTACTCTTCTCAAAAGTGAGGAGAATAACATTGAAAATACAGTCTATGCCTGGCTATCCATTTCCTCCTTACCTGTCGGTGGAAATAATGAACTAACCTCTGCATTAATACATCAAGGGAATAAAATAACTTCCAAAACCAGAACATTTATTGTCATAGCAAGGGTTTTGAGATAATGGAAAGACCATCAATTCCTTTGGAAAATATTAAAAGCCTCTTCTTTGGCTGAGGCCATTGTGAATGTTACCACTTGACTGCTGCAGACAAATGGCGCTGTATGCAAGGGGCCAAAAATACCACCCCCACTCCCACCCCCAAAATATATATACACACACATATGGCCTAAAAATCCTCTATACTTTCCAAGGCGCATATAGTTGTTTTTCTAAACATACACACATACAAATACATAAACACAGATATGTGAAAATGACTAAAGAAAATACCTCAGAATTCATTTTCTTTAGAGCTGTTTCTAGGTTCTTTTGTTTGCAAAGGTGATTGTTCAGAATCTCATCCTGCATTATTTTGGCATTCTGTTCTTGAGAAAGTTGCCTCTGGGTATCATTTCGCTCTTGTATAACCTAGAGAGATACTAAGTTTTTGGTCTAACAACATTGGGAAAAAAGTCTAAAAGGTTAATTAAAAGCAGAATCTTAAAAAAAAAAAAAAACTGCTAAAAGAAGCCTATGAAAATGCAAGGACCTTTACCCCTCAAGAATTACTCAAATTTTAATTGCATAAATGACAGAGCTAAATTCATCAAAGAGCAAAAAAACAGTTCTTCAATACAGTAAATACAGTATTGTGAAAAAATGTCTTTACAAAACATTAAAACAGTTTCATTATAGGTATTATAGGTTCAAAGCTATTTTGCTTGTATCCTAACATAAAAATACCTAAATTAACGTTTATGTTAGTAATTAAACTCAACTTACCCTTCATTCCTTCACTCAGAAGACATATACTGAGCATCCATTAGATGCCAAGATTTATGATAAATAATTTTAACTACCAATGTCACAGCTCGTTTCTACGATGAGATAACCTTTTCGGTTTGTTTTAAACCTAAATAACATGTATGAAATCATAGGACTATTATAAGTATTATTGATGAAATAAAGTTAGAAATGTGAAATTTTCACCTGATGCAAATTGTTTCTTACTGTCCTCAGTTCCATGCTCAGCGCCCTCAGAGTCAGCTCAAGCTGCAGCTTCACTCCGACTTCTTTGCTGCACTCCTCCTCTTTTCCTCTCAACTGCTCCCTGACCTTTTCGTACAGCATGCAGGTGTTCCTTCTCTTCTCTTCTTCTTGTTTTAAGGTAAACCTGAAGTTAAACAACTTACCTTAAAATTCATCTTCTTACAAAATTTTTAAAAAATCATTTTCTGACCTGGCTTTTACGTATTTTATAAAGAATTTTAAAATCACTTTGGAATAAGACCTAATGTTTAATTAAATAATAAAAATAATATGTGTTTTCAACACAGAACTTCAAATTAATTTTATCTGTATAGGATAAGGAAACAGATGTTGAATAAGCTAATCAGGAATCATTTCCCATTTTACTTTTTATTCCACCCATAGTAAGAATAAAACTGTATAAAAGTTTAAAAAAGCATTCTGCATTGAGAAAAATGACCTATTCTTACTCTGTTGGTTGAATTATAAATTAACACAAACGTTCTTAAAAACAATTTAAAAATATTGATCAAAGACCTTTTTTAAAACATTATTATACTTTACTCAAATAATTCCACACTAAAGAATTTATTCAAAATAAATAAATAAAAATGTAAAAAAAGACACGAAAAGATGATCCTTGGAGCACTAATTATAATACTAAAATTTTAAAACTCAAAATACAATTTGTTAAATAAATAATGAGATTTCTAAACGGTAAACTTCTATATAGCCAATAAAATTATGATTTAAAAGAATATGAATTTAATTAGTGGTAGAAATATTCAAGTTAAAAACTCATTATCTTATTTCCAAAAATTTCACACTCTATAAGACTAAGAAGTTTCTCCCTTGTTAAATCCCAGAAGGCAAGTCAGTAATTACAAAAATTCTCCTACATATCTTGAGCAAAAAGTAAATAGTTCAAACATCTCTTTAAAAGAAAGATGCCATACCTTAAACTGCAGACTTCTTGCTCCCAAGAAACGTTTTGGTGCTCTAATTGTGATTTTATCTCTTTTGTTTCAGATAGCTCCTTTTGTAGTACACTAACCTTATTTTCCATTTTTTTAATTTTTACTGTAAGTTGTTCACAGTGATTTTTTTTCAGTTCTATTAATCTTTCATATGAAAGAACTGCATCTTGGATTTTCAATAGGCTAACAGAATCTGTCTCAGGGAGAATAAAAAGTTAGAAATAAAATATATCAGTACCTTTTGGATATGAAGGACTGTGCATTTCAACATTCACTCATTCATACGCTGAACAAGTATTTACTGAGCGTGCATGAAGTGGACTATATTAAGCTCTGCGGTAACAACAGACAAGACCTCTCTGCTATTGTTTAGCTTAAAGTGTGGTGAAGACAAAAACAAAAAAAGTGACAATTATACATTCAGACAGATGCTATAGGAAAACAGAGTTCTGTGATCACATGAGAGAATTTGATCTATACTGCACCCAGGGAAGACATGGCAACGCTGAGCAGTGAAGGATGGGAAGGAAGTAGCTGAGCAAAGGGGAAGGAAAGCCCTCCGGTGAGTCGACAGCATGAAGCTCTACTGCACTCTGCTCTAGCCACGGTGGAGCAACAGGCACTGATTTTCCTTCTTAACTGAAACAGCCAAAACCAAACAGACAAAATACATAAAACAATGATTTTCAAGACAGTGGACTTCAGCCAATGAAGACAATGATCCCTGAAAGACAGGAAACAAATGAAATAAGCCTTAGGAATGCCCAGCTCCCTGCCTTGACCGAGTTTCCGGGCCATGACACAGGGAGAAAAGACTGAGGTGGAGTTTCCCACACTCCCTGAGTTGCAGTGACGAACCTGAAAGTCTGAATCCACATCTCAAATCATAAACTAAAAGGAAGACGGAGCACAGCTCTAAACATAAGAACTAAAACTATAAAATTTCTAAAAGAAAGCATAGGAGAAATCTTTGTAACTTTGTGCTAGGCAAAGATTTCTTAGATATGACACAAAAAGCTAAATCCATAATTGAAAAGATAAAATGGACTTTATCAAAATTAAACAATTGTGCTTTTCTAAAGATACTATTAAGAGAATAATCAAGAGACAAACTGAAAAATTAACCTTGCAAAACACATAGCTAATAAAGGAATAGTATCCAGAATATATAAAGAACTCTTAAAAATCAACAAATAAGAAAATAAACAACCTAATTTTTTAAATGGCAAAAGATCTGAAGAGACAGTTCACTAAAGAAGATGTCCAGATGTAAAACAAGCACATGGCACGATGTTCAGCTTTATTAGTCATTAGGGGAATGCACATTAAAACCATAAGGATATGCACAATACACACACACTGGCAATTCTAAGTGTTTGTAATAATACAGAACAAACAGAACTGTCACATACAGCTGATGGGAATGGAAAATGGTACAAATACTTCAGAAAACTATTTATTAGTTTTTTTAATAAAGGAATTTAAAGGGGCATGAGGAGACTGTTGTAATGGATGTGCTAACTCTCTTGATTATGGTCATGGCTTCACATGTGTATACACACATGGAAACTTACCGAATTGCACATTTTATATATGTACAGTTTATCATACATCAGTTATACCCACTAAAGCTACTGACTGCTGCTACAAACACCTAAGACAGCATCTGGGACCCGGAGAGTAAGAAGGGCATGGAATGATGCAGGATAAAACCAGAGAACTTAGCTCTCTAACCCTACAGCAGTGAGAAGTCGTAGCTGGGTTTTGAGCAAGTGGGTAACGTGATAAGATCTGCATTTTTTTAAAATACGTAACTATGGTTGAAGAGTAGACCAGGGTTTCAGGAGGTGGGGTAGCAGAGAAAATGGTTCTAAGGTTACTGCAGTATTCCAGCTGGGAGATAATGGTAACATGAACTTGGATAAAGGTGTACGAGAGAAGAAGAGCCAACAAAGATACTGGGAGTGCCACTCACACTGAGAAAAAAAAAGCACATGGAATTTTGGCTGAGAGTGTACAATATACCACAGCTATTCTACTTTAACATAAAGCATGTTTCTTCTATGAGTATCACTGTGAAGCATCAGTGCTTTACGGTGCAGTGCTAAGTAATGTGTGCACACACTACAGGATACACGAAAAAGGCCTCGTACTCATGACAGGGTCCTACCTTTACAATCCATTCCAAGTTGTTCAATGAGCGACATAAAGTTCTTGTAATTCGAGGAAGGCAACTCACAATCCTCTGAGAGCATTTCAGATGACTGAGTTAAGTCATCAAGGTCATCCTGAGGAAGCATCTGGTTTTTGACCTATAAAATAAATGACACTGTTTCAAAATGTCCCCGAAATATTTACAGCACATATGAAATGTATACAAACAGTGATTACACATCTTTTTACATGAGCAAAAACACAGGTACTTCTTAAAATAACTGATTTTTGTTAAAAGGATATGTGTATCAATGGCTACTGCTTCTTAACCACTTTTTCAAAGGTAATGTCCTCACAAAGAAGATTCTCTATTTTTTCATCTTACCTTTTATAATGATTTTAACAATTGTTTTTATTTGTGAACTTTTTATTTTTTTATTTCAGCATATTATGGGGGTATAAACGTTAAGGTTACGTATATTGTCCTCCCCCTGCCCCCCAGAGTCAGAGCTTCAAGCGTGACCATCCCCCAGACGGTGCGCATCGCACTCATTACATATGTATACACCCCTCCCATCTGCCCGACACCCGATAAATGTTATTCCTGTGTGTCCACTTAGGTGTTGATCAGTGAAACCAATATGCTGGTGAGTACATGTGGTGCTTGTTTATCCAACAATAATATTTTTGATAATTTATTTTTTTACAATACCGTGTTCTTTTCCTCAGATGTCTCCTCTGCAGGCCTAAAAAGACAAATAATTCATTCCATGTAAACAACAAATATACGTTAAATAAAATACAAAGAATATCTACAACTATTGCTTTTTAATATAAAATTTCTACACTTAGGAAAAACATATTACTTGAATTATTTGACAGAAATAAATATACCAAGTTTTTTGTTGTTGTTGTTATTTTCCTTTTCAGTAAAGACAAGCTTTTTACTGGCACAGATACCTATTTAGAATATATTAATTAAGTCCTTATATGAGGGAAAACCTTTTGAAATAATGATATTAGCTAGCATTTTCAGGATTTACGATGCAGTTACTATGCGTTATTCTAAGCACTGTACACGTGTGGGACTCAACTTAATACTCACAACAATTCTGTGAGGTAGGTAACATATTAGGTATTTTATAAAGAAAGAAAATGGGAACAGAAAGGCCGAGTAACTTCTCAAACCCATACAGCTGGTCAGCAGCAGATCCAGCGTTCAAACCCAAGATACCGAGCTCCAAACCATGTATTTCACAACATGCTGTGAAAGCAGTATTTATATTTCAGTGTTTTTGAGTGACACGGCAGCAGAGGAATCCATCCAATCATTCCACTTCTGGCTATAATTATGAATAATAATTTCTGAATATTGCAACTATCTTTTAAATGAAAAGACTTTATAACTGAGCAATTTACTTTCAATAAACTAAAAATTATTTCTAAAGAAATTCATCAACAGACATTCATTCACCTATTCAACTGTCTATTCAAGCATTTAACACACACTTAATGAGCACACCATGTATGTCAATGACACTGTTGGTACAGGGAAACAAGCTTTTTAAACTGCAGAACTTTATAATCACAAATTAATGATCTGCAATAGATTATCAATAGTTTGTTTTTCTATTATACGGAAACAAAATCCTCCTCTCTTCCCTAGAATCTAAACAACCGCAAAGCTGATACACCTGATATTTTAGAGTCCCTTACAAAAGCATAGCTATTAATGACATTACCATCTAAAGTACTGTAACATATACGATTATCAAGGAGCGTCTTCTGTTCAGTATGGCCTAAGTGTTCACATGTTTATTATTACATCATTTTTAAAACTCTGTGTATGATAGCTTAACTTTTAGGTCATAGTTTGCACGTTCAGTTATATTACAATATTTCATTTCTGAACCAATTCTGAAAAAAACAACCTCTTACCATAAAACTATACGTGAAGTACTATGGACGATTAGTTTACCACAAATCTTTGAAAGATAACATACCAACCTTTCTAACGCTCAGACATGCAAAGAAAATTAAATTCCATAAGCATGTTCTTCCCTACTGGATCATTCCCAATAGCACACAAACATACTCTAAAAGCTTCTAACTTAAAATAAAAATAGAAAGAAAACTCCCTTGAATCCCACATTCTTCTTCCCTTACCACCCATTTCTCTCTTGCCTTTCCCAGTACAAACTCTCCTGAGTCGCCGACACTTATTCACTACAGTAAAGGGTCCATGGTTACCATTTACTGAAACTGCTCTTTGTCAAATTCACTAGTCCTCATTTTACTCAATCTTTCAGCAGCACTGATGTAGCTGAGTATTCTCTAGCTTTGGCAGACTACACTATTCTATTTCCAGAAAAAAGGAATCACTGCTAACATCCCTTCACAGGTAAATAAAGAATGTACAGATTTTACCTTCCTTCATCTGGATCTATTACACTTAGACTGCTGTCCTCATCCACTTGCAGTAGACCACCAGTTAGTAGTAAGTTGGTCTCCTCAAACACTGGTGTCATCACGGATTCTTCTGAGGTCCAGCTTTTGTTTTCATTTGTCTTTACTTCCTTCATGCGCAAGGCAGGAACACTACTTTAAAAAAATCCATATAGAAAAGGCAATGTTTTCTAATAATTCTACTAACAAAGAATGCAAAACATTATAAAATTCCACCCTGTTCTCATATCAATTCATGTATTCAGAAGACAGTTGTGAAGTACCAAGAACGTACAAGGAAACGTATATTCCCTGCTTCAAAAAACAGGTAAATAAACCGAACGCATTGGTGGTATAGTGGTGAGCATGGCTGCCTTCCAAAAAACAGGTAAATATATAATTACAATACAACGTGATATGTAAGAGGTGATCTATGAAAACTTATATCTGAGCATGAGGAAGGCTTTACAGAGGAGGAAAAATATAAGAGGAGATCACCAGGCAAAAGAAAAAGGAGGGGAGACGACCATTCTACTTAGTGAACAGAGTGTGACACAAAGATAAGGCACATGGCATCCAGGTGTTTCCTAGGGACTTGAAAGGAAAAGTGTAAAGTATGTGGAAGCAAATCATGAGAGACGAATGCTACACTAAACTTGATGCTACACTGGAGCTCGCTGCCTTAAGTAATGCCTCTTAGACATGGGAGTGATAATTAGACTTGTGTTGGATCTTTGGTTTGGCTTTTAAATATAAGGTTTCATTTAAATGAAATTTTGAAAGTAGCATGAGGCACATGTAACATGAAAGAAGAAATCAGGAAACTATCTTGGGGGAGAAAAACCTTACTTTTAAAATGCTTACATGTCATTATACTTCAAAAATAGCAATATTTTGACTAGTTATATGATTTCTCTTAAAAATAAAATAATTTGGCAGTTTTTGTACACTTTTAGCCCAGTATCTAATACTAATATAAAAGGCTTAATTTACTTGTAGAAAAGTTGTAACTATTTTTTGATGGTGTAAACACATGCATAAGAATATCCCTACAAGACACCTACATAAATTTACAAAGAGACCAAAATGTCCCACTAGAGATTATTATGTTAGCAGTTGAGCATGAGCCCCTAAAAATACCAAACAACAAAACAAAACAAAACAAAAACCTACCAATTATGTACCAAAAAAAAAACTAGTAGATAACTTTTCTGGTAAAGACTAAGTTATCTAAAAAAAAAAGGGAGATCTTCCTGAGAGCAGTTATTAAACAATTTCTCTTGACTCAAACTTCAAAAATAAGTTTACAATTCTGAAAATATTTTTCATTTTAAACATAGTTAATGGAAGGTAACTTTTAAACAGAAAACATGTGGTTAAAATTGCCCCTCAAACTTCAGAAAAGAATGACCTATAGCCATGGTAACAAGGAGCCACCCTGAATCAGTTTTAAATCTAGTTAATCAACGACCATGGGCCTCACTCACCAACCAATCAATGTCAGCCATTTGCTCCTGAAGGACAGTCAGAGACAAACTCCAGTAAACAAGCCTGGGAGTCCCAAGCAATCAACAACCTCACTCAAACAGCCATGCTGCTACAGATGATGTCAACCCACGTGTGCCTGTAAGTCTGCCAGTCCATAAACTCCATTCTTCCCAGAAATCAATCAACACTCATGTGCACATATGGTAGCAAAACTCAGCAGAAACCAAGCAGATGGGAGGGGGAAGGAGGGGATAGGTAAATTCACACCTAACAGGTACAACACACGCTATCTAGGTGATGCGCACACATATAACTTTCACTCAAACTGCACGAAAGTAATTAATGTAACCAAAACGTTTGTAAAAAAAAAAAAAAAAA